>VWZF01000137.1:28211-160709 GCA_013396755.1 Sclerurus mexicanus | reverse complement strand
TTTTTTTTTTTTTTTTTTTGCAACCTGTCCAGGAATGTCTAAAATGCACAATGAAATGTAACTAATTTGAGTTCAACAAGCCATAACAGTTTCATTGCTATGTGATAGTGGAAATTAATGTCTGGCACTGTTCCTACATTCCTCAGAGGTGCTAGAGATGTGATGGAGACAGCCCAGAGCACTGATATGCAGGCAGCATTGTGTTTCTGCTGCTGTATGTTGGATGGAAAGAGAAGTAGGATTCATTGGTTCCAATGTTTATGGTGAAGTCTGCTAGCTTAAAAGGGAGTTTTCCAGTGTATGAGTATGAAGGGTCAAAATTTTAATCTGGAAGAAAATAACATAGTTCCCAATAAAAAGCTTTTCATTTCTAGTGTGGGGAAAGACTGCTATTTCAAAGATTCTATATGAATTCTAAGAAGGTAACTGCATTTTCCCCGCTGTTGTTTAAATTGTACTCCAGCACTTTTCGTTCTGTATGGCTCTGTAGTAGCATAAGTAAAAAGAACTGTCTTCTGCCAAATGTGCCGAACATTTTGAAATCTTTACAGTCAATGTAGTCTCTGTTCGCTATCAACTAAGTTCAGTCATTGCATGCACAGAAGTTTTACCTCAGCATTGGCTGAAAAGAGCAAACGAAGATTTATTATTCCGAGTTGTGCTTTAGAATGAATACTTTTGTCAGACAGCAGACATTTCCATGAATGTCATATCATCAACTTTTCATGATGCCTAGGTATGAAAAGCCTCCTTCATATAATCTCTTTTCAAGTAACTCATTACAATGACTAAGTTTAGAGTCTTTGCCCTGTAGGGATCTGGTAGAGCCCACAGAAACAGAAGAGTGATTCCAACATGTAATCTGCAAGGTTCTGAAGATGAAATATACCCTGAGCACTTTGCACTGGATCTATACAAAGTGCAAGGGAAACATGTTCACTGAAAGTGGCATAATGGATTGCAAAGACAAACATTTAATTTGCTGTTTCCCTTCGGAACATTTTCTTCTCACTTTTTTTAAAATTATGAATGAGTTGTATGTTTTGACACACGGAGTTAAAAGGCTGATCAACTTTATAGGCTTCTGAAATGCATTTTCCCATGTCTGGAAGATAAGAGCTGTTGTGAGGCTTTTCTGGATGTTTTTTTCTGATGCACTAGAACCTCAAGTTCTGAACAGTCTTGCTCTTCTCCACTTTGGTTTCTCTCCCACAGAAGTTAAAATGGTAATGCTAACCTTCTGCACTGGACATGTTGTGAGGAATAATTGCTTGGTTTATAAAGTACTACTCAAGTATCAAGCAATGTTCTTATTAAGAGAAAAATGCTATGTAAGTGAGCACTTGTTAAACTGATTTGTTTCAAATTTTTGGTGATATTTTTAAATGGTGGTTTTAATTGAATTCTTTTAGGGATTTTTTAAAAAAATCCAGCTGCCAAGGATTTAAAAAATAGTTTTAAAACATCATATCATTCTGAATAAACATCTTCTGTGTGCACAAATTAAAGTGCTAGACTGATTCATTATCATAATTTCTGTGCTTCATTTCAAATCATAAATCAGATTACCAGGTGTAACGTACTTCCTCGTGACTTTGCTGGATGAGACATACTGCTTTATTTACTACTTCATAAGTACTTTAAAGTACCTATTTATGATGATGACAACATGTGTTATGAAAACAGAATTTACAAGTTTCATGATGGAAAATGTATGCATCTTGTTCTTCTTATATCTCTTATAACATTAAAAAAATTAGCTCTTTTTACATCCTATTCTTTATGAAATTAAAATTATATCTATTCAAAAGTACCAGTGAAAAGAAATACATGAAATACATTACCAGCCAG
This sequence comes from Sclerurus mexicanus, assembly GCA_013396755.1. Taxonomy (NCBI): domain Eukaryota; kingdom Metazoa; phylum Chordata; class Aves; order Passeriformes; family Furnariidae; genus Sclerurus; species Sclerurus mexicanus. Next base: position 158,858 of record VWZF01000137.1, on the reverse strand, counting down.
ATATCCTTCCTAAAAGAGTTCACTGCTCTTACTGACCTTTGCCCCTGAAGTTTTCAACACCTTTTGACTGTTTCCATCAGTGGATCTGTATAACCTAGAAACAAATCCTCTCAGCCATTTAGGCTTTCTAGATCACAAATAGCATCACTCCCTGACTGGAAAAAGAGTAATCAGTTTTTCTATCTAATTGCAGCACCATGTGCTTCCAGTGACATGGAGATGTCTCGGCTGAATTCTGGGTTCTCAGATTCTTTTGAGTTATATAAGGTCTGTTGATGTAAAGAACTGTTTCCACATCCAAAGTGGATGTTCAAGGGAGAGCAGTGCAATTAAAACTTTTTTATACTAAATGAACATCAGCATTTAAATTCAGATTTTCACTTTGAAAACCAATCTCTTCTTTGCTCCTGCTTACTGTGCTTTTGTGTTCACAGGTTGTAATTTTTTTTAGATGAAATTAAACGAAGAGATGAGTTTCAGGAGTGTACCCTCTATGCTGCAAACCACTGGTAGCTATTTCGTCCACGGGTTCAGACTAGAGTTAGTCCAAAGTAACCTGCGTCAAAGAGCAGAGGGTGGATGTCTGCTCCTCAACACCGGCTGTTTTGCAGTTGCGCTGCATTGCCTGTTTACATTGCAATTAGATTACATTAGAATCAGAGTGCTTTCTACATTTATGTTGCATCTGAAGGATTTCATTCTTCTGTTGCCTGAAATTCTCTTGAGGCTAAAGGATGTTTTTCTGTCTTAATAAACGCTCACACTTTACATACCAGATAGGTTGTATGATATAAAGTAAATTGGATTAATAATTCTCAAGTTGCCATTGTAGTCACAGATTCCATAAGTACTGACATGCATATTCACAAATGTTGAAGCACTCTGGAGTGTAGTAAGATATCACTGTTAAAGAATCTAGGGATGTCTGTTCTGCCAGCATACCAATAACCATTTATACTGTAAGTGAAAAGTTGTTTAGCAGGAAGAAAAGGCACATGTTTTTCTGTTCATATTATGTGCACCTTGCTCATTGGAATAAATGGAACTGTTTTCTGTGGCTGTGATGTTCGTATTACTTGACATTCTTCAACATTTCTTTATCCTTAGCAGGCATAATTACAGTAGTTTAGTCTGATTTTTTTTCATTCCATCTGTTGAAGGCTTATTTAGTTCTCTTTCTCAAGAGCACAGAAAGTACTAAAATGAATCTGAGAATGTTTACAGCTAGGTTTCTTATGACCCAGGTCATATTGTTGTCTTGAATCAGTTTTCTCTCTTGTCCTCATCTGAAGACAAAAAAAATTCTTAATCTTGTGGGGTTAAATAAAAAAGGAATGTGGTGCAAGGAAGATTCCTTTTATGCAAGGCACAGGGATGACTGAAAGTGCCTGTGGGCATTTGGTCTCCATTGGCTCTCTCAGCGAATGCAATGATGCCCACGGATAGCCTGTATTGTTGTCAGTTAAATGGGATCATGAGTGTCTGAAAGGTGTTTGAGAATGAACTGAAAATCATTTTCACAAGTGGATGATTACTTCTGCCACATGTTAACCGAACTCTATCAGAGTGGCCCAGATTTTTGAGACTGCATTAATTGCTCTTTCAACCTTGACTGAGGTTTCTCTTTAAGAAAGGCCTTTGCTGGACTAAACTGCTACATGTATTGATTTTTCTTTCTATATTTTTTTCATTGTTTGTGATAAATGAAGCCTTTTACAAGTAGAAAATTTATCATTCAAGATGTAGATAGATTGCTTCATTCCTTAGAATAAAAAGGCTGGTCTAAAAATGATCTCTGTAGAAGTAATAAGTCCATTCTCATTTCTCCATCAGTGAATAGCTCCAGTATTCCACACACAATTATGTTTTTCAGCTATTCATTAGTGCTGATTTTTTTATCAAAAAGTAAAACCCTGCAGTCTTGCAGTGAGGTGAGGACTTAGAGCAAATAAGCTGCTGTCTTCTTTCCTGTGTATGCCATCACATAATTGAAACATAACTATAATATTTAGCAATATAGTTTTGTATTTTTGTAGCACAAGGAAATTCACTTTGAAAATTCAACCTTTATGTATTTACAATATAGTGATGCCCAGACTTTTTAAAGAAAATGGTTGTTCATTTTGTTTGTTCTATTTCTGGAGAAGAAAATAATGCTGACTGAGGCAAGAGGATATATAAAATATTTTTATCCAGGTGTTTCTGTGTTTTGTAGTGGAAATGTAATTTCTTGTACTTTTATTTGTTTTCCAGGAAAATTGTCTTTAAGTATTAAATGGGGTTTTTGGTACCATATTATAAGCATTGTGAGGTATAGTCATGTACATCTGTGTCTTCATACAAATCTGATTTTTACTTTTTATTTGGGAGTGAGTGAAGAGAAAGAAAACAGTATTAAATAATGTTGAAGAAAAGATTTCAGAACTGTTTTAAGAGAAAAAGTCTCAGAAAAGTGATTGCATGGTTTGTACTTCTGGTTGCATTTTCTTATTACTACAAAACTGTGTTAGAAAATCTTCATATTGGGGTCACCACTTAGTGACTCAACTTGTTTGATCAAGGTCCTGTTTTAATATGTGCTGTATAAAGGCAGGTGTATTAGTCTTAAGTTACTGGACATTATGCGAGTCATATCAAAATACTGAAGAAGGCAACCACAAATGTACATACTATCAATATGCTTTCTGATGTGCATATATACAGATACAGAAATTATGTGTACATAGCTCATTAATTATATTAATATATTTTTACAGAATAAAAGTCTGCCATTTGTATATGTTTCAATGCAAATCAAAATCCCAGTCTTTCCTAACTTCTTGTCAGTCTATTTATTAAACATTCTCAAAACATGATATGTTTATTGTTCCTGCTGGGGGTGTTTAAAATTTCCTGAACAATTGGTGATGTGCATCTTGTGCAAATTTTTTTTTGATGGAGAGAGTGAGTGGGGCTGATCAGTCAATACAGCCACACATATGTGTAAAGAAATAGGAGTTTAGCCCTGCAGTTGTGTGAGTTCATGACTATGAGGGTCTGTTGTGGTTTGGGGTAATGACATTTACCTGAGACCCATGAAATATAATACAATTGCTCATCTTAAAACGTTCTTCAACTGAGACTCATGAAAAAATTATGTTATTTCTCTTCTTAAAAATAAAACGTTCCTCAGCTTAGCTCTAGGACTTAGTTCACTTCTGAGTCTGTTAATCTATTCCTTTTCTGTTCCAGTTGTGAAATCCAAGTGTCATTTAATTCTGAAAATGGCTATGGTAGATTTTTTTTCTGTTCTAGACATCAACTGCAGTTTCTACAGATTCTAGTTATTACTGTCTAAATATTACAAGGTTCTTAGGTGCTTTACTTCCTTTTTTTTTTTTTTCCCCCAAGTGAAAAATAAATGGGAAAGAGAAATTTGAAGAGGATTCTAGAAGTCTAGGATGTTGATGTCCATCCGGGCATAAACGTTAGACTGTTGAGTTAGAATTAATCTCTCTATCTTTCAGAAGCATGCACACTTAAGATGAGCACAGGAGATACCTCCTGCAACTGGCTGAAACTTTCTACATTAAAAAAAAACTCTCACCATTAGAGATGGCATCAGAAGAGGGATTAATAACATAAGACTATAACTGCATGTTTGTAGTGATTTGTAGAACCAGACAACATAAAGCTTTGCATTTCTATACTGAATCCCAGCTTTGTGCCATGAATACTATTTTCCTTTATATTACCTAGTTACCTAGTCTTATGTAAGACCAATGGATTTTAAAGTTAGGTAATGTTCCAATTCCTTGGTTTCCCAAGAAGCCTCTTATTTAACACCTTAGTTGGAAGTAATTTAGATGAGGAATAAAAGTATACAATGCTATTTAATTTCTTTTTTTTATGCTTTCTTATTTTTCACTTTTGAATTTACTGTATCTTTTGTTAGTTCTGCCTCTACTGCAGGACTATATGTTGTGTATCTTACATGAAAAGTAATTTAAAAACCAGCCAAGTAATTTAAAAACAGGCTCACATTTTCTCTTTAGAAAATGTTCTTTTAAGACCTCCTATTTTAAAAGCACCTTTCTATGCCAGTCTCATTTAATAGAATTAAATTGAAAAAGAAATTAACAAAAAAGGACAAATTAACACAGTTAATTCTGAAAAAGAATTAACATGGTGTTTCTAAGTTTGGGTTGCTCATTTTCTGACGTGTTTGTGTTAGAACATGAAGTCACTGCCACTGAGGATACCAGGATTAGTCACCACTGATGGTACCATGATTATTCTCAAGCAAGAAGAAGCCTCTGTTAGTCTATGGCTCCTTTACAGTCGATTAAGACATGCCAAGAGGGTGGGAACATGATCAGGATATCCTTGTACAGTAGCATTGGAGGACTGTGTATTTTCAATTGGTCTTCACAGTTGGCCTCTGACACAGAGCGGAGAAACCTTCATGGTACACTGAGGGATGCAGAGGGGTGCAGGGGCAGAATCACTGTGAAGAACAGGGCAGTCTTAGGACTGAGAGAGACCAGAGGCTACCTGTGGACCTTGTTACTTTTCTCCCTCAGGTCATTAATCTCTGAGGGTAGAAGATGTGTGAAATTCATAATTTATTTCCCCCTGCACTCTATGACAATAGTAAAGACATTAACAGAGCAGTAGCAGTGTTGTGTGCTTTGGGGAAAGTGAATGCTCTGAAACATGTATGAAAAGGAGAACAGTTCTTATTTTATGGGGGACTGTGCAGTCATCATTCTGTGAGGTAAATGCTTCCCTTGTTACAAAACTTTATAAACTTTCAAATAAGCCCCCACACACTTTTTTTTACCCTTTCTGACATCACCCTTATTCCTTTCTTTTCATTGAATTTATAATAATTAGAATGAAGAAGTTAAAAAGAATGTGACAAGATCTGGACTATTCAAAGAAGGCCACATCAATTGGCAGTTGTGTACAAAAGCCAATTTTCTTCTCCCGCATACAAATAAAAAGCAGAATAACCAAGTGAGGCAGAGATTCAACACAGATGTAGCAGCAGTTGAAGAAGGGCAAACATTGGTGTCATAATAATAAGGGAGCCACTACATAATCTGACAAACCACCATGGTTAATAAGCATTATGCTGAACATTCATTTTAGACACAGATTTGTTCTTTGTGATGACCAGTGTGGGAAATAATGTGCTTGAGTGTTTGCACAGGACAAGTGTAAAAAAGGTTTTGCCTGTATCTTGTTTACTCATTTCATGTAAGAAGGTGGTTTGTCACTCTGTTTTTTGACTGACTTACAAACTATCGGGCAGCAAAACCAGAGAAGTGATCAGAAAGCAGAGGGCAGCAGATACTATCCTCTTGCCAGAGCAGCTCCTGTTCATCTATCAATCATCCAACCAAACATTTCCCATCCTACTTATTATTTCTTCCTAATATATGTACCAGCATCATCTGGAGAGTGCCCTGTGAAGCCAGCATTCCTTGTTCTGAACAGTCATTGTTCTGCCTTTGGCCGACCTACTTATATTAGATTGCCTTGACAGAATTTGGCCAGGCAGAAGGGACATCTCATAGTAAATGTTTTGCTCTCCTGTCAGGTCTTAAGCAGCAGATCCTTACCACTCAGAAGCTCTTGCTTACAATCCCACAGCTCATCCTTTTCTTCTTGCTGTCTTTGTTAACAACAGTGCAACATGATCAGAGTGACAGAAAAAAAATGTCATTATAATGCCAGAAAACTTGCTGCAGTTTCTTGGATAATGAGTGTGCTGCCTCTACTACCAACCAGTATCAGCATCTGTGGCTTTCTTATCTCACTGGTTGATACTCCTCATCACATGATCTGATTCAAAGCCTGGAAATTGCCAAGGTGACAAGGAGTTTTTGTAATCTGAGTCTTTATAGCAAAGTGCTTCTGTTTGGGAAATTAGATTCTAGTTTACTCAGGAAAAAAAGAATTTAATCTTGTGTGTCTGCTGACATTGTGTTACGTGAGCATTTTACCAAACTGACACTGTGACTGACTTCTGACAGACTAAATAAACACTAGCAAATCTGTGGAAACCAAAGGAGGCAAAAACTGTTGAGGAGTTTAACTTTTCTGACATTTGGTATTTCTGTGTACTCAGAAGTGTTCTACTTTAAGCTGTTTCTTCTATTTTTCAGACACAATTGCTGAAATGTAAGTGATAAGCAGATTAGTCTTCCCAAACATGAGGTCTTTTGTTTCTGCTTTTTTGCCTTACTTTGGGTGAAAGGAAATGTGTCTTTGCGTTTCTATGATATGAGTAAATAAAAGAAAAAAAAAATCACTTCTTAAATGTGGCAACACTGAAGGAGCAGCTCAGTAGGTAGAGCAAATTAACACACAAATTTGTACTGGGTCCTCCTAATGCCATGCTTCTTATTAATGGAAAAATACTCCCTTTATTGTTTCCTTTGCAGATATTTGTATGCTCTAGGACAGAAGGTTTGGAAGCGGTGGAAAAAACGGTACTTTGTTCTTGTTCAGGTTAGTAGTCTACCATGAAATTTCAATAAAAAGAATTCTTGGACTATCAATTATGTATGATTTTTGGACTCATTCATAAATCAGTATCTTCAGACAATGTATGCAGTACTACTCCAAGCACCTTGCAGCATAGAGAGCTTATTTTTTTAAATTTGCACACCTAATTGTGTTACCAGGTTTTACATATATATAAATGGGTCCCTACACCGAACAATGTTTCAAATGAAACTTAGAAATTTCTGAATGAAATCTTTGTGACCTCGTAATAGTCTGCTGAGAGCTTTTTACCAGCACTCATTAAAATAAAGCCATATTTCACAAAAAGAATTTTACTTACTGTTTAATTAATTTAAGTTCAGGGATTATTGTTCTGTGTCCTTTGTTTTACTGACATAAAACTCTTAAAATCTGAGTCTCCATAAATGTCACAGTTTGAAAAGTTTGAAGGCTTTTTTAAAAACAAAACCTTTTAAAACTACTTTACAGAAAGGCTGATGCCTTTATCAGTCTGTCAGTCACACTCACCTGGTCTCCTCCTACTCCTAAATGATGAAAATTGTAAGGATGTAAAAGAAAATTACCGAACAAGTTCTTTACAAAAGTAATGTTAAAAGCCAAGTGTATTTGTATATTATTATTGGCAGAGTTTGATGTCAATATGGTGTTTTCTCTGGCTTCAGTGGGAATTAGCTTACATATTGACAGTCAGTAAGTAATGGTTATAAGGTTGAATAGGAGATTCTGGAAAGTCTACGGAAGTCATTTGGGTTCTGATTTTACCAAGGTCCTCTGTGAAGACATGAGGACCTTTTATGACTATTAGTATTTGTCAGTGTTGGAAACATCTCTATATAAGGCATGGATGTGAAGAGAAAATAATTTACATTTGAAGAGAAAAAAAAAGAAGGGCTACATGCTGTCTTGTCCTTCATGCTTTCTTTAACAGTCTTCTTTTACTTCCCCCCGTTTCACAAAAAGAAAGAACTTGTTCTTTTCCTCTAAGACACAAGTGTCATCTGATTTTTAAATTGTACACCTAAGAGATACACAGTCTTTATGTGAGAGCAATATGGAGCCATCATCTGGGACACCAGTGTATTCCAGTCAAGTTGATTTTAACTATCTTCTGCTCTCTATGCTGAAATTGAAATACTGGAGGAGATTATTACAGGAATTTTCCAACTGTGATGGGATTTAGTCATATATTTCATTTTAAAACCGCCATCAATTCAATAAAGCTATATAAGAAATACCATGTTAAATCCATATTTACTGTCCAGACAGCTCTGGCTTGTTTATGTAGTCCAGCTGTGATACATACATTGACAATAAGCTGAAGTCAATACATGTGAAATAAGCATTCAGTAATGAACCAGTCTGTTGTATTGATATGTCATTGAAATATTGACAAGTCTTCCTCTATAGATTAACTTTGAGCTTACAGTAGTAAAATATTATGGCCATGAAATTCAGTTCTAGGATAGAGGGTCTCAGTATGATTTACATATACTTTGCAAATTTAACTGAGTTGTGACATTAGATGAATAATGTTGATTTTTAGGAGTGTGATGTGAGTAATGTGCACCTTCATTATTGCTGCACATATTAGAAGTTGTTAGTGGCTTCTGAAAGAACAGATCAGTGTTATAGAAAGGTTACAGAATCTGAAAATTTTAACCTGTTCATTATATTTGTTTTTTATCCCTTACTATCCAGTCACTTCTCTAAAAGGTTATTCATTTAAAACCAGAAAAAGACAGGGACATAACGTGTTTGGTAAAAAGCCTCAGCTGGACCTGCTGTGTTTTACTTCATTTGCTGTCTGATAATATCTTCCTCCAGTAATCGGAATGCAGATTCATTTCTGTCATTTTAATTTCATCTGTGCTAATGTTTGAAAAGTCAGTCATTTGTTTCATGGATAATTTTTTTCTAAACACACCAACCACGCAGGCTAATTCTTGCTGCTGAACTCCTGGAGTGGGCTGCCCAGTGATGCCCTGTAGCAGACACCACAGAGCCAGCCTCCAGGTTTGCAGTAACACTTCCTCCCAGCAGATTAAGCAGGGTCTTTGTGCCCCATGGGGACATCCCCTAGTGACACTGCTCATAAGTCACGTTCACATTTCTGTGCCTATCTGTCTGTCATACACGCACAGGTTGTTGCTTTTCCACTTTGTTACAAAATAGGTGGAACAGCTGCTAGTCAGGTGTTTGGACATCTGGAAAATAATGAAATTCAGGTAAATGCAGTTGTAGGAAGAGGATTGCCTTTTCTTTTGTCAAGATTACCATTCAAGAAGATGGATTCTTTTTTTGTCTGAGAATGTGTTGTACACAGTCCTGACTTTTGAGTACCAATCTTTCTATGAAGTATTTATGCTAATTTGCTGAATTCTAAGGCAAAGCTAATTACAGATCCATTAGCTACTAATAGTACACTGAAGCCCAGTCATAGATCTGTATTAAAAAGTGTTGTTTCAGACTGTGCTGGTGATTTTCTCTGTACTAAGTGATAACAGCCACCCATAACCATACAGAAAATGGTTTAAGATATTGCAAGTATAAATAAATGAGGCCAGTTCTTTATTTATTTTGTTGAGGCATTTTTTTCCCCAACGAAGTTTTCTGGTGATTTTATATGTGTTTCTTTGGTGAAGAAACTTTAAAATATTTCATTTTCAACATAAAGATGAAGTCACTGATTGTGACTGATTGTTCTTTTGAAATAAGATAATACATTTGAAAAAGTAAAATCAACAGCATTATAAGATCTGTCTTGTTATAGACGTAAGGTGAAAAATGAAGATACATAACCCAGACCACAAACTTATCTTCAAAAACATATAGTGGCTGAAGAAATCTGAAAAAAATGGGCATCCTGTGCATTTCCACAATTAGTGTTTGATAGCTTCCCTTTTGATGGCTCAGATTGCCTGTACAGTGTAGTTATATGGAATTGTTGACATGAAAATATGAGAGATGGATGTGGGTGCCTTCCAGGTTATTTCATTCAACAAAATAGAATAATTTGAAAAATGTTTTTACTGCAATGCCAGGTATCAAAAATTAAAACTGTAGGTTCAGTTTACAAGAAAAGAAGAGGAGGAAGCTCTCATGAAATATGATGCTAATTGCGAAGGATGTAGAGGTGTGTGACTAACCAACAGCTTCCTCCGTGCTTGTGCATAAGGACAAATATGGTTCTTGGAAAAATAAGCGGGGAAATACCAAGCAGTGACAGAGGTGATGTTGCTGCCAGGCCTAGAGCAGATGGTGTGAGTCCTGTGTCAGGGTCCCAAGGGGACCACCAGCCCTGATTGTCCCTGTCCACAGCCCAGCATGCCATTGCAGCTTCCCAGGGCCATCATCTCCAGCCCCAGTGATGCCACAGAAGGGCTTGTCTCCAGCTTCCCACACCCAGTCTCAGCCTTGTCCAGTGCCCAGGGAGTTGCCCAGTTCCAGGTGCTGGGGTTGGGGATGGCTGCCTCAGTGACCCCAGCTGCCCTACCCCCGGCTGGACCCTGGCTGCAAAGGCCTGCAAAATTATCCCTGCCAACTGCAGGATAATTTAAAATCTTTAAAGCAAAATGCAGTTCTTTTCTAAAATACATACTATGAATGAAAGCAAAACTCTCGGCTCGATGCACAAACAGTGAGGTCAAATTCTGCCTTGCCTGTCATGCTGAAGGATGGGCTGGCTGCTTGTAAAAGTCCCTTCTAACCTGGAAATCTGAATTTCTGGATGGGCTAGATAATTTTTTGTGTTTATGTGTATTTAGCCTGCTCTTGGTACAACTCACTTAAGTGAATGTCCCAAATCTGGTGTGGAAAACTGGCAATCAGTTTTAGTCACCTGACAGTGTCTTTCAAATTCCTATCTCCCATAAAACTGCCTTTACTTAAATTATATTAATTAAACTTGAATAGCTTTGTTTAATTTCAGTCCCCTGTAGACTTCTGCAGTGGTTGTGGAGACATGTTTGGCATTTGAGGCCTTATAGCCATTTTGCAGAGAGAGCTGTTCCTTTAGCTTGTACAGGCTATGGCAGGGGATGTTCAGTCACCATGCACTACATACAAAGGGCACAGCATAGTCCTGTTTCAAAGAAGTCCCAATATATAAAATAATTAAATATTTTTAGAGCATTATGCAGATAATAATCACAAATCCCATCCTTATTTTCAAAAAATGTCAATCTTTTATGGAGAGTAAAGGTACAACACCAGCTAATATATGAATGAAGCTGAAATCAGCTGTACAAATTTTACTTCAAAAAGGTTCGTTCCTGAAGTTGTAACCTAAGCAATAACTAGAAAACACTTAGCTGAGCAATCAGTAGCAAAAATAAAGGTAGTCCAATATCTGTCATATGAGTCCTTGCCTATCCATAAATTCTTATACAATTTTACAGATCTGAGAAATAATATTATAGTACGAACAAGTGTGTTGGTCAGATACCCTACAATACTTGGAGATGAGAGTTCCAGAGGTACATATACATTCAGTTCCCTTAAGTTTCAACTGTTCAGAGGTTCACCATCTTTCTTCTGCTCACCTTTTATACTCTTCCCAGCTCTTCATTTGATGCTGGAAACACCTCAGTTTTGTTTCAGTGATTGTTTTTCCCCTCCCAGCTGTTATATTTGTTCCTATATCTTTCCAGTCACTTTTTCCTCAGCTCTCCTTATTGTTTTCTATTCTGTCTACAGTCTAAAACCTTATGGGGACAGATTCTTTTCTTATTGCTTTCATTATTTATTTAATAATTGCACTTGTTGAAAAGTAACTAATGTTCATGCCAGCTGCAAGCTGCTTGTCCTACACAGTTCTGTATCTAGTGAGCCAAGCAACACAGAGATGGATGAGGAACAAAGGTGCAAAAGATGCCGAAATTAGACTGTAAAACCAAACCGAAGGTTCTGGTGCTTGCCATCTATAACTGAAAGTGGTCAGATTATGTGTTCCTCTTTCCAGTTTCATCATTATTATGGCACTCCTTCTGCAAACAGTACTTCTGTACTTAAAAGTTTTATGGGGGTTTGGGTTTTTTTTTTTTCAGTTTCTTGGAATATATTACTCTTTTTTGTAGTAGACTGGGAAATTTGGTCAGTACTACAATACCAAGTATTTTCCCTACCAGAATCTAAATGATTTCCCTTCAATTTTTCTTAAAGCAACAGCCCAAAATGCATTGTATTTCAGGAAACTGTAGAGAGATATTTATGGCTTTGGTTTGGTTTTTTTTCCTTCATTTTGGCAGAAAGGGTAAAGAATGCAAAGTTTAACACTGTAAATATTTCTGGGAAAAAACAGGGAGGGGAGTTATTCTTCAGTGCAATTGAAAGTTAATTTAAACCATGGTAACCTTGTTATACATTTCTGGAATAAAATTCAACAATTAAGAATTCCTTTCTTATTCAGGTTAGCCAATACACATTTGCAATGTGCAGTTACAGAGAAAAGAAATCTGAGCCTCAGGAACTGATGCAACTGGAAGGATACACTGTGGATTATACAGCTCCTCACACAGGTACTTTTCATGATTTTGAAGTACGATACTGAAGCATGATATGTTTGTGTAAAACAGGTGATTCAAATTGATTGTTTTAATCTAGCACTAAAAACAACCCAAGGTTCTTTGGCATTTATTCTACTAGGGCATTCTGATGTGAAAAATCATCATTTTAGAATGAAGCTTGTTGTAAGACTAATGAACAATAAACTTTATGCTAAAATTTCCTGCAACATTGTAAGACCACATAAAATACAAGGAAAAAATTATGAATTCTACTCATTCCTTCTCTTCTTTTTTGATGGTGGTGGCATGTGGCAGTGTACTGTGAAGTATATTCATAAAAAATGTAGAAAGGAAGGTGAATTATGACAGTGCTGGTGAAAGACAAATTACTCAGAGTAATCAAAAATAGATGTGTCGGTATCAGAAAAATCTGCACAAGTTAGGATTAAAATGGCAAAAGGAAAGCAAAGTTACACATGCAGAGAAAAGCAATTCTACCTATGTAGTGGAGGATTATGAAATTAGGAGGCTTCTGAAATATTGAAGATTGATCTTTGGAAATGCTGGTTCAATGTTTAGAATAATCAAGGAGGTAAACAATGCTCAAAATGTGTTTGGAAAAACAAAACAATTCAAACAATTCTGTCATAAAGAAATCCCCAGCACAGCCATGTTGACTGTTGTGTGGTGTTCTCATTACGTGCTCTCAGAAAAAAACCCAATGGAATGAGAAAAAGGACTTAGGAAGGAACACCTACACTGATAAGAGGTATGGAGCTGTCTCTGTTCAATAAGAGATAAAGTTGACAGGATTCCAGCTAAGAAAATAATGCCAGGAAGGAGGGTATGTTAGAGAAATGCAAAATAGCATATGAAACAGAGAAGATGAATAAGAAATAAATTGGAGCTGAATTGAAAGTGAAGTCATAAATATTTTCTGCTGGGACATATATTTATTCTACTTATATGTTACTTTCATGTATTCCCATTTGATCCTTATAGCTCTAGATTTTATCATATTTTTAGGTCATAAATACCTATAAAATGTTTTAACACACCCCTTCACACATAAACACTTGGAGTAAAACCAATAATGGTATAAGCATGGATGGTGATTAAGAAGCAACATATTTATCAAGATTACCTTCTTATTTGCTGCTTCAGGTCTTCAGGGTGGTCGAATGTTTTTCAATGCTGTTAAAGAAGGTGATACTGTGATATTTGCCAGTGATGATGAGCAGGATAGAATACTCTGGGTTCAAGCTATGTACAGAGCCACAGGTCAATCATATAAGCCTGTTCCTGCAAGTCAAGCTCAGAAGATGAATCCTAAAGGAGGCAATGTCAACACAGATATATCCCCACTTTGTAAGTTGGCTTTCATTTTCTTTTGTGGCTTTGGTTTTGGTTTTAGCTGTTAAAATATGTAGCAGCTCCCTCAATGGAGTTCAGTTAAGCAGAATTTATTCACTAGGCAAATGTGCCTAGCAGTTTGTTGTTAGACAGAAGCTCTTTAACTCAGATTATTATTAACAGTGAGGGAAATCCTGACTTGCTGGTCATTATTTTTATTATAATCCATGAAAATACGGCAATTAGTTTCATGTTTGTTACAATTGACCCCCATATTGCCATGGAGACAGTGTTTGCTTTGCATTGTATTTTTCATTAGTCAGCATTATATTTTTCATTAGTGTTGAATAGAAAAGCTTCAGTCTATTCTCAGAATTTTTATAGATTTAGGGCAGCTAATACATTGCATGTATTAGTTATCTAAAAATTGCTATGCAACAGTACCTTCTGAGCTGAAAGGCACTAGATAGGCTGCTGGATTTTTTTGGCACACAGTGTAATATTAAACTACATATAAAAACTTTAAAATTATTCAAGTTTTTCTCATCTTTCTTTGAGGAAAATGTTGTTTCAGAAAAAAACAAGGTAAATAGCACGTATTAAACATATCTTTAAATTTTCATATAATCTCTTTCAAAGTATTCTGTCAGGTCATATATCTGCACATATGATTTTTTTGTTGTTGTTGTTCTGGAGGCTGAATGCAATCCAAAGATTTTTGTAGTATACATCAAATTTTTGCAGTGTCATAGGTCTGTATAGAATAATCCTTCTTCATTATCATGTGCCTGTACATGTAGAGTGATAGAAAGGAGATATATGTTTTAGACTAAACTTGGTATAATGTCTGAAGTCTGTAGCAGATTGACCCAAACTCATTCTTCTCCCTCAGTCCTGCTATCACTGTCTCAACAGCCTTCCATCCATCCTGCAATGTTATATCATTTTGCTGTTAGAAAAAATTTAAAATGTGCTCATTAAACCCCATAATATTTATCTAAAATCCTGACTAAGTGTCAAGATCATTGTAAACAAGTTAAGTCTCACAAAAGCACTGACATCTGTTTTTAATTTTAAACAATTTGGAAGGGAACTAATTTGAAGCACTTTGTAAAGTAATCATTCGTGACAGGGGCATTAAGGTGAGTTATTTTGTAGGATTGAAGTAACGTTGCAAAAGCAAAGGTGGAGTAACAGCTGAGGAGTGTTTCTGCTCAGTGCCTCTGCTCACCTCCTCCCCGTTACCTGGATCTGGGCTGGGTAGTGGGAGTTCAGTGTGTTCCCACCTAGTGTTTCTACTTCGTGTGCATCAGTTAGGAAGTACCAAAGAAGTCACCATAGTCAGTAGTAGCCAAGGAACTGCTCCTGGTTTTCGGCACAGGGTTTCACTGGGAAGTGAAAGTAGCTGGAAAACTCTGACCCCAGGGCTAATTTATTATTTGCATTTGGATTTAATGCACTTCAAAGTTGCTATTTTGTAATAATTCATAAAACAGCTCATCATTTATAAAGTTCTTTGCCATAGAATAGCTTGTGGAATTTAATTTAATGTGAGTTTTAGAACCACTATTTGACTGATTCCTGTAATACCCCAGTTCTGTTTACATGAGGTCAATTTTATTATTCTGTCTTTTGCACTTGAGGTAGAAATGGGCATAATCAAATTAATAATTTTTTAAGAAACTGCAAGAACTAGGGTTTGCATATATAACCTTCAGTAATTGTCTAAGATTCTTACTTCATTTACATGTACTGCACTGATTTTCTTGAGGCACAGTTTTACTCCAAGAAGAATCTCTAGCTGACCTTTTGTCACATTCAAGTATGTTCAATTTCCTAAGAAGTTCATTTTGTTTCCCTCTAGAAAAGTGTTAGTATGAAGCTAAGCATCTTTTATGGTTTATGAAGATATAACACTGAGTACTTGAGATCTAGGCAATGTAATAAATGAAATTAAATTTGATTTTTTTCTTCTTTATTTTGATACATTTTCAATATTAGGAAATACAGCTATGATCAGATAATTTGTCAATGACTATTTTTATGATTCTTATTTTCCACTTAATACATAACATAGGCATTTCCAGCCAGTATGAGACCACATTGTTTTAGTTCCTGCAGTATATCGTGCAATGCCACCTCCAAATACAGAAAGCAGAAAACCAACTAAGGCTTTGCAGAACAAATGGCAGTTTAAAGCATTCAAGCCTTGAATGCTTGAAGAAGAGCCTCTTCTTCGTCCTCTAGGAAGATGAAAAATCAACTTGCTCACCCTGATAAAATGTTCAAAAAGTTGGAGAAAATTAAATATCTTTAAACTGCAGGATGTAGAAAAAAGTCAAGTTAAGGAGACATGTTTCAATGTTTTTCTATATTGTGTTTGTAAAATATCTTCTGTCATCCTGAAATTTTCTTGATAGATATGAAAAGCAACTGAAAGTGGTCATTTAAGAAATTCAGTCATCAGATGATGATTAATATGCCACATACCTAGCTGTATTGAGGTTAGTTCTTTGCTAGTAATAAATATGAATATTTCTGTTTTCCATTGCCTTGTAGACAGAATTGCATCTTCCAAAGTTAATGTTACATTATTAGCTGGAAATGACAACTTATCAAATGCAAGCTTTTCCTTAAACATATAACATTTTTAATCAAGTGATTAGTGTAAATGATGAAAATTCATACTTTGTTTTCACAACTCCTACCTTTTTCTGTATTCCCAAGTTCAAAACTTTTAAGTTCTTTAAGCTGGGGTCGAATTATTCCTATAATCTATACCATGAACTGCTTTTGTGTGAAAGAAAGTAGTAGAATGGAAAGACTAAGGGACTCTTGTATTATTTTGTAGTTACTGGTGCTTGGTTCCACATAAGACAGTTCCTTGTTCAAGAGTGCTTAAAATGACATGTAAAAAATCCTATCACCTATCTAGACCAAAGCAAACATATCAGGAACTCAGGAAGAGAAACTAGACATGATTATAATAGGAAAGCCAGAGTCTGCCTGATCTTTACAACACTTACCACAAATGCAGAAAATGGAAATGTTACTCCTGCATGTGAATGGCAGCAGCACCCCAGAAAGCCAGCCTGAAGATCTCTAACTGATCTGAATGTGCAAGCTCTTCTTGTTGATGCTGTGTAGCAATTTAGGATAATTCATGTAGGTAATTTAGATGAAACTTGATATTCTATACTACCAATGAGACAAGTATACATTTTGGTGTGGTACTGGAATCAAACTGCTATTGTAGCTGTCCAGCTTCTAAAATGCATACTAGCCAATTTCTCAATTTCTAAGTAAAGTAACTTGGTATTGCAGTTTTGTAGTATTAGGTGAGATTGAAACAAAAATGAAGACAGGCTAATGTCAGCACTGATCAAGAAAAAGAGACTGATCTCCACTGTTCTGCACAAGCATGTTGAATGCAAAGAACAGAGTATTTAAAGATGGATGATTGTAGAAAAGGCAGAAGTTTCCCTAAGACATCAATGTTTCAGGGAAAGCACTGATGAAAAATAAATTCATCTGAGTCACATAAAGCTGTCAGAAGTGATCCATTTTTTAATGGGCACTGTATTAGGAGATGTATTCCTACAGTTGGAAAGGCTGATGAAGAGCTGAACGCTGCTGATAACTTGGTCATAACACAGGATTTAGCAGTTGCACATCAGAGTATTGCCTTAATGAAGAAATATAAAGCCAAACATCATTCTAATTCTACACCTTCCTGAGTTTGGAGATGGTCTCTTTGTGAAAATATTTGCAGAGAAGAAAGAAAAGAGACAGATACTGGTAAACCAAATTCAGGGAGGAATCGTTTGATCTGAGATGTATAGCTTTCTTCATCTCTCTTTTAGAATGATGTCACATCAAAACAGCTCACAAAAATAATTTGAGAGTTTGCAGAGACCAATTATAACAGTTATCCTAAAAATACTGTTTAGGCCCCATATACAAAACATCAAATCCTATTTCTTTAGTAGCAAGGGAGTAGCAAAGGAAGTGAAATACATAGGCCATGTATTGGTATTACAAAACACCAATCCAGTGATAGCAAAGTTGAAGACATTTCCAAATGAAACTTCCAATCTGACCAAAAGACCACCAAGAAGGAAGCTTGTGTGAACATTTAAATCATGCAAGTAGAGCAGTCAGTGTTGTGCAATCAAGAAGAAAGTGCAGGCAATTTGCCAAATGAATTAATGCTTTGGAGTTAGTCATGACAATATTAACATTTTCTATCTATTTGCATGTAGCAATGAGAAGCACTTTAAAATTTCTTTCCCTATCATAGTTTAATGAATAAATTATATACTTCATTTTTTTTTTAATGTTATTTGTATCACTATCTGTCTTTGAACTGGCCACATCAGAGACTCTGTGCAAAAACCAGAATATGATTAATATTAAGCTCCTGGTGTCATAAGACATACACACAAGAAATACCACTGCTTAACCTTATGGTGGCATTGCTCAGTTTTAGAATAATTGGTAATATTCCTGTAAAGCAGCTCTGTTAAAATAGTACTCAGATGTTTGTATCTGTATGTTCAATTAATTACAATTTTGAGAAACAAACAAAATATATTTTTTCATTTGATGGAGTTCTCTCAGCAGGTGTGGCAGCTGTATGTCCATCACACCCTTTGCCACCTGGAGGAGTGGAGTAACTCATTTCCTCCATCCCCTTTTATGTCCATTTCCTGCTTGCCTCCAACTACCCCAATCTCCCTTTGAGAAATAGAATAACACTGGCCTATACCACCTTAAGCTTAAGTCAGCTTTGCTCTCTTCTCCTGTACACTCAAAAACTATCTACTATCCTCTTCAAATCTGTCCTTCAGCAAAATATTGGCAATTCAGTGGTGGTCAGTGTGGTATCCCCAGTGTGACAGTCAGGCTGTATGGGCCAGCTACTTTGTCATTCTCTGCCACTTTCTCTGCAGCAGTGATTTCATGGCCTGATATCTAAATTATAAGGTTCTCGGGTCATAGGTTGTCTCTTTGGCCTGTGTTTCTAAGCATGTAGCACCTTGGAGTCCTGGTCAATGATCAAGAGTCAAAATGTTCGCGATGTAAGCTGTCACTATCTCTCTGGAGTGGCACTTGAAGGAATGTAATGCATGTCTTGCCGCTGTCTTTCAACCAGTTCCAGCCCCTTCTGTATCAGTCATAGTTCTCACCCTACTACACCTAGTGTTTAAATCTTTTTAATTCCTTTACCTGCTCTTCTCTCCCGCCTGCCTGAGCTAGTTCAGATTGCTTCCACGACACTTAAACTCAAGCAGGGATGTCACAGAGAACCACAAAAGGGAGTAGGTCACCACTTTGCCAGGCCGGTTCCTGTAGTTTCCCCCAGCACAGAGTAAATGCTGAAGAAAGGGTGTATTTGCTTCTGGGCTGGAACAGAGCAGAGGTGATGCCTAGGGATACTAGGAACCACTTGAGAATGTGCCATAAATATGAAACTCTTGGTAGTTTTAATTCAGTCAACTCTGCTGAGTCAATGAGAATATGATGATTTTTACAGCCTTTGCAGCTGACTAAAACTGGAAGTTTCTTGCAAAGACAGCAAAAGGCATATAAAAGACGCTATTCTGCCAAAATTAATATCCTTATCTAAAAGAGCACCCAAAGAATTTGCTAGAACTGTTGCAGTAGGTTTTGTATTTTTGTTTTTACCATCTTTTGAAAATATACTTATTTGTCCTATCTTAATCAAAAAAAATGAATAATTTTTGGCTAACAGTTTCCAAAAGGTTAAATAAATACACAGCCTGAAACAGATGGCACTACATGGAAATATCAGGCAAAACAGTGATTCCAAGATAAAGGCAAATTGAAAAGCAGGACAACAAATACCATTAAAAAGGGGAAAAAAAAACTTATTGTGAAAAAGCTAGAGAAATATTACTTCCTCAAAGCTGTCCCCACATATTTTCCCAATATTTTTCAAGATTGAGCAAGTGTAGAGAAAAAATTGATTTGTATTTTTTTCTTAACTCTGTATGACAATAAAGCACTCTATTGCTTCTGCATTTGCATGTTGCTTGAATAGGACACCTAAATCTCATTTATGCAGGAATTTGAAAAATACAACCACTGTAACAATGTTTAAAAGTAGGTTGTTAAATAATCTTTTTCATCACAGTCATGTAACATTTATTAATTCCTCATAAACTTTGTTCAATTTCTTACTTCCGTTTAAAAATCTGTTTTGTTTCAAAATATTTAGCAGTTACCTTGTACGTATACTATAACAATAAAAAAACATGTAATGTATTACACTAGATCTATTTTTCTATTATTTCCTGCTTGCCTACAGCTGGCAAAGGTAAGTTTTTGGTTGTTTTTCTGTTGATAAAATATATTTGGTAGCAGATCTTCTCTTACTGTTTGAAAAAGTTATTTGTACTGCTTGATTCACTTAAAAAGATGATCGGTCATAAATCTTTCTGTAGAATTAAATCTAGCAAATATTTATATTTTTAAATAAATGATTTTGCTTATTTTTTCCAAATTATGTAATAGCAGATTCTGCTTTCACAAGCTGTATTGTGTTCAATAGGTCACCTTGCACATTCTGATCATCTCAGCACTGTATCAGTATGTTGAATCTGTTTTATTTGCAACATCCAGTCTCCTGATTTTAAAATACTTAATTGCTTGTCAGTACTTACAGCTTCTCTTCTTAAAAAGTGGCATCTTTTATATTTGTGTGATTTATAAGAGAAAAACATCAAGGCAGTTTAAGGATTCAGCTCAGTATAATTTGTACATATAAAATATTAATATTTTTTCTTTTTTGTCATCTGTGTTACTATAAATAATGTCTTGATAAGAAGAAAAACTTATAAGAAATGTAAAAAGCAGTCACACATTAAACATAATGGGTTTGAAAGAGTTTTATCTCTTTGTGGTTATTTTGAAAACTATAGATAACTTCACATCTTCAGGACTTTCAGGAATGTAGTTGTGTTGATATCAGTTGTTTATCTTTGAATTAATGTCCTTAAATACAGTTTAATTGCACTAATTAAGAGTAAGCATTTCCTGCACTTTTGTCAAAAACATACACTAGGTTTGTCAATAATGATAGGCTAGTCTAATGCTCATGGAAATAATGCTAATCTGTGTAATCACATATGCTACAGATCTCTCGATCATTAAAAATACTTGCTGCTGTTCTCTGGGTTGATGGTCTCATACCTTACACCATCGACATATTGTCGTACTGTTTATTTGCTACATCCACCTTGGTGAAATCTGTCACATGGATGTGACTCTTGCTTTGACAATGCAAAGCCAAGTGATATGAATTAGTTTCTGCATCTTTCCAGGATGTGATGTTGCAGATCCTTCAGCTTGAATTAAATAATTCTCCCATCCACAAATACAGCTGAAAGTTGGACTTGACATGGATCAATATGATCTGGGGCTAAATTTCTAAATGTGACTGATTATGTTAGCATCATGCCTACAGATCAATATTGAGTTTTATTATGAACCTGACTCTATAATTGGGTTTAATCAATAAACTTTTGTCTCCTTTCTTTAGAAATTTTAGATTTCTACTATGCAGGTTTTCAAAATTGCATTTAGGATACGCTTAGATCTATACTTTTCTGGTAACGAATAAAAAGACGTAGGTTTGAATTTAAAGGAACAAAGAGCTAAGACCCTATTGAAAGGGGAAGTCAATTTTTAAGTTGATAGGACTGTTCACCCCAGTACAGTCTATAGAATCCAAGACAGCTAATGTGCTAATACATAACTAGTCCTTTTGGGCACTGTAAGGCTTTTTCTGTCCATACTAGATAGATAATTCACATTGAAGACTTTGACAAAACGTAGCATTAATGAAAGCAATCACTAGAGCTTCTCTTTTGATAAACCCGCGGGGTTTAAAGGCGTTGAAAGATGCAATCTGTGAAGAACAATAAATTTGGGCCTTTGATTGAAGTGCCATTTGGGATGGTATGTTTTCTCAATGTATTTACACAAAAATGCTGCTCCCTTTTTCAGTACTCTTTGCTGGAAGGTTGAAGGAGCTCTTTGCCATTACTACATTAAGGTTTGTCTCATTAAAAGCTGAGTACAAAAAGAAGGCTGGAAATGACCTAGCTCAAGCCAGTGTGTTCATTTCTGCTCCAGTTTGCCATTTGAGAAGTAGGCTTCAAGCCATGATGAATATTTCTATGAGTGGTACTTTGATCTGCAGTAAAGATGCTCTTTCTTTTCTGAAGAAATAAATGCATAGACTTTTTTTTCTCTGGTTATTTTGCTAAAATTAGAAGGAGAGTCACACAAACCCAGGAAATTACAGAATGTTTTTCACTTGTACTCATAACATTGTTTTTAATTCATAACATTTGAAGAGCCCACTAGAGAACAATGCTTTAAGAATTATTTTAATGTACTGTGTTGTGTTTTCTGGCAGCCTTTCTAAATTTTGTTTATTCTGTCTGTGGGTAGCAATTTTTTTTTTCACTGTTTCTCTCCATAGATTGGTATGATTGAAAAATAATTCAATAATAATATTTTCAGATTAAAAAATCAAGAATCTATAATGAGTCAGTTGCAGGGATCTACTTATGTGAGTTTTTTCTTTGAGATATTTTCAAGAAAGTTTAGATATTGAGACTTAGATACCATGTGTACGCTTGTGTTTGTAAGTCTGAATACACAACACTCACATGTATTATTCTGCATATTTTTCCACTGTATAACAGATACAGACCGTGGTCAGAAACATGGCATGGATGAGTTTATTTCTGCTAATCCCTGCAAATTTGACCATGCTTCCCTCTTTAGACTGCTTCAGAGGGAGACCTTGGATCACAGATTGAATGACTCCTATTCTTGTTTGGTGAGTACTGGCTGGAAGATAGATATAAAGAAGGGAGAAATAGTTGTTACAAAGTAGTCCTTTCTTCCTAGTTTGTTCAACAGCTGCAGTTGTAGTTGGAAAAAAGGGTCCAATTGATTGGTTTCAAATTTGAAAATTATGTACTTGCAAGCTGCTGCTGTGCCACTCAATAGAAAGCAAAGAAACACAAACTGTCTCTGATTTTATCAGCTGAAGTTTATCATGTCCTCTGGAGAGGGTTGAATAAAATCAGGTTTGGTAATGGTAAGAACTCCTGTGGTACAATTTACTGACACCTGTACAGGCATTTTATGGTCCAGATGTAGCTGCCTTATCTCAGACGTTTTCACCTGTCTTATAATTTTTCATTCCACTCTGGTGTGAAGAAGGAAAAACACCAAAGAAGGGAAGCAGACCCACAGGCAATATAAACATATGGGCATGTATGTATTACCTTAATTGCAAGTAACAAATGGGAGTACAGTTATTAAACAAAAACAAGTAGAATGTGATCTCTGTATCAAAATGAATGTTTTTCACATTCAAAGACAGCTATAAATGATAAGATATTGGCTGCAATTTCCCTTTCCTGTAATCATTTTCTATTCCGGGCTTTGTAGGCTGGTTGAGGATGGGGCTGCCTCAGGTTTTGTTTTCATTAGGAAAACCAGCAACAATCTTGTGGAAGTCCATTGGATTATACGCTCTTGTTAAATGGGTTTGTATGGGTCAGATCTCGTAAGTTCCTGAGGCTTTGTTTTTCACCTGATACCATATCTGAAATAGTGATCTCTCACTAAGGACTTAAAATGCCTCACAGGAAATAATTTTTTTCACTTTACTGTCCCAACAGCAACAGAAAGAATAACTTTTTTTTAACTTCTTTTTTCCATTGATCTGACTAATTGTGTTATACAAAGATAATAATGGGAATTTAGGCTTGTTTGCAAGTGTTAAAAAGGGGAAAAATGATTTTTTGATGACAGTTGCTTCTTTTTTAAAATACTACCAGATAAGTATGTATAGAAAAGTTAAAGGATTCATTTTCTGTCTGTGGGTTTCACATGGAATCAAAGAAGAGGCCCGAAGGTACATCTGTACAAAGTAATTGGCACTCAAAGAGAAAATGGTTAGCTTTCTAACAGTGCATTGGGGTCAAAATCTTTTTTTATAATAATAATATACTAAGACACTTAATATAACCTTGAAATCAGGAACTTTTAGAAGAGGTTAGGAGAAATGCACAGTGCTATAGCAACCATAAAGCAGATGTATTTCTTATCGTTCCTTTTTAAATTCAGCTTTTAATAAGTAGAATGGGTGACCTTTTTTTGTTGTTGAATTGCATATTTAACTATATTTTTTTATTTAAAGAAATTGGGAATGTCAGGGTAACATGGATAGAAGCGATTTTTTTTCCTAACAGCTCATTTCCTATAATTTTCTAGAAACAATTAATCCCTTTATTTCAACAAATACAGAGTAACCATACATACAATTTGGGGGAAAAAAGTGTAAGAATTAAGATTATACACAGTTCTGTATTAAATCACTATATGACCTAAATTTCTTCAATTCTACATTCTTCTTGGTATTGGGAGAGTATTGGGGAGGATTTTTTTTTTGCTTTTATTTTTTTTTCCAGTTGTAAAATAAAAAAAAAATATGCCATTATCTAATACTCTGTAGGATATAATTATAATATGTTTGTCAGACTTATGCATGATACGAGATTGAAAAAGGGCAAGGAAGGCACACATTTATGTGAAAATGGTCACACTGAAACAGATCTCTTAGAGAGATTGAAGTTAAAGTAATGAGTTCTTTAAAATTTTGTGTTCTTGTCACAATTTTCTCCTATGAAAATGTGCAGACATTTTAGTAATAGTTTGCTTTTGTACTTCTAGGCAATGATCTGCAAGATTTTGTTTTCTGTAAAAATGTAGCGAGAGATCAGTGACGATGTATTAGCAGAATATCAATCACAATAACCACTGTTGATCGTATCTGGGGTTATGGATATGTATTATTGCAGAAATTCAGTTAAAATCCCTTTTCTTTGTCCTTTCAATAGAATACCATGTTTCCTTTCAAATACAGTGTAAGCTACACGAGGCATTACAACATGACAAGATATTAGATTAAAATGCAGATTACTGTTCTGGGTTCTGTAATAAAGCTAAGTGTTCTCTAGAAAGAGGTGAAGCTCCTTAAAGACAGTGGAAACATCAACTTCAAAGAAATTAATCAGCAAACAAATTTATTAAATAGGAAATAACTTTGAGGTGTCCTTGTTCACAGATAATATGTTAAATTGAAGAGTTGGGGAATAATATAAAATTTAAATTCCTGTCCCATGCAAGTTTTTTAATAAAGTTAAAACACAGATGATTTAAAACTGATATGAATATATTTTTAAACATATAGTAGTCAATATTATTTCAATAGTATTTTTGCTAATATTTTTTATAAATATTAAACATCTGAGCTTGCAAAAGTATTCACAAGCAATAAGCAAATATTGGTCTTCAGCTGCTGTACTGATATTATAAATCCATGACTTGCAAAATCATTTTGTCTATCCAAGCTATTTTTATATTGGAATTCAGGTATTCCTCAGTCTCACTTAAGCATTTGGCAGAGATGATAAGAGGGAAATATCACCACAATTAAGAAAAGAACAAAGAAAAATGCTTTTTTAGAAAACTATGCAGTAGTTGTAGTTTCACAAGGTTTGTTTTTTTCCATGCTTCATTTTAGTAGCTCACTATTCTATTTTTTATCATATTTATGCATTGAGTCAATTATATTTTTTTACACTCTGGATTTACCCAAGAACTGGTTTTGTGTGTGAAGGAATCTGTACTGTGTTTGTGTTTGGGTTATGCCATTCTGGTCTCATCAAGATTGCCCAAAAAAGCTCTCAGTATGCCTGAGAATATCTAATTAGTATTTAAGGTCAAATCTTACTCATTTTACTCAGGTGGCTTTTAAAAAACTATCTAGCTTTGTATCTCTTTACTAGTAAAAAATTTTAAAAAGTTGTTAAAAGTGCATGCATGTTTCATAAGAAACAAGGTAAATGGTCAAATTGTGGTCAAAACATTAAAGTTGCAGCCATGGAGAACTGACCATCCAGAAATTGTGTTTTAATGTCCACATAAGGGAAATGTAATGTCCCTCAGCATTGTCCAAATGTTCACTTGTATCATACAATTAATTCCTTTAACAAAAATTACTTTAAAGTGCTAGTTTATTTTATATTTTATTTTGATAGAATTTAATCTGTACCAGACTTTGGATGTATTAGCATGTTTTTTGTAAGCTATATATTTCATAGTAGTGGTATCTCAAAACTGCAGATAATTTCCTGACATTTAACCCTTTCCATAAGAGGTCTGTTTTTGGATCTAGCTTTTTCAAGTCCCATGAGCATTAGTCAGATACAAATCATTCTAGTATAAAAAGTTTACGTAATGGACCTAAAAAATATGTGCTTCCATTTTTTGCTTTAGAAGCTCAGGGTGGGAAAAGAAATCTCAAAATGTTGTGGGTATTTTTTGCCTTTCTCTTTCAGGGCTGGTTCAGCCCGGGTCAGGTCTTCGTATTAGATGAATACTGTGCTCGCTACGGAGTGAGAGGCTGTCACCGCCACCTCTGCTACCTTGACGAATTGATTGAATATTCAGAAAATGGTTCTGTCATTGATCCAACCTTGCTCCACTACAGTTTTGCATTTTGTGCTTCTCATGTTCATGGTAACAGGTAATTTAATGGTATATTTTTGAATTCGTACTCTTTAAATGCATAGTCTGAGTAAAAGTGTGCATAGGTTCCTACATTCTCCAGGTAGGGAGACAGCACTCTACAGAAATCAGTTCGTGAAAGTTTCTTCAGGGGTATAGGAGGTTCTGTACAGTTTACTGTTTAAAAAAATGTCTTTTTGGTGTGTACTGTCTTAATGCAGTGTGTTTTCTTGGGCCTTGTATAGAACGGCTGATTCAAGGCTAAAGGGTATCATCCTGTTAACAGGATAGTTTTCTTCATTCTGCATTTATGTTGTGTTACTAAATGCTGTTTTCGGTGAACATTTTGAACAATTTTGCAGTTTACGGGAAATTTTGACTCTTTCTCAGCAGTCTGTAGCTTGGCACCTAGTCATACTATACTGAGTTCTTCTGACTGTACTACCACAGAGTGAAATAACATATATGGGGAATTTGACGTGATCCCCAGCCAGGAAGAGCTGTGACATGTCTGGAATCCTTTCCACTAGACAGGTAGCTTGTTTCAGGAGCTTGTGATCACAGTGATGCTCTTGGAATGATGTCTTCATTCCACTTGCAAGTGAAAGACTTAGAAAAAATTAAACTGTTGCTTTGCTATGCTAAGCACATTCTTTAAAAGAAGCTTTTCTTCATCTATGTCTTATTCCAAACTGTGAGAGAAGTAGCTTCACTGTTGAACAATAGATGTTTCAGACAGGATCATTGGATAGCTCAGGTTGGAAGGGACTTCAGGAGGTCTCTAAACAAACCATCTGCCTCAAGCAGGGTCTGTTAGGAGGTCAGACCAGGTTGCTCAGGGCTTTAATGAGTCAGGTCTTCACCCAGCTTGAACCTGTGTAATTTCAGTGTAGTTATATCAATTGTCTACCTCCCAGTACACCTGGCAGGCTGTCATTCAGTCCCCCTAGACACCTCCTAATCTCCAGGCTGAACAAGCCCAGCTCCTTCAGCCCCACCTCAGAGCAAGTGCTCCAGTCTCTAACTACAGTGGCCTTACACTGAACTTGCTCCAGTTTATCCATGACTTCCTTGTATTAGAGGAGGAAGTGGGACAGGCAATCTATCAAATTACAGGAGAACATGCATTTGTATCCTATTCTGTGCACTAGATTGGTAGACTGCCGTACGAAGTATGTTTCAAAAGTTCAAAAATAGCAAGGGAAAACCCAATAGATTCTCCCAACTGATCAAATCCTGCCACTGGGGGAAAACATTACAGTCCCAAAAAGCAATTACTGTGATGCTGTCAGTAAATCCCCAAAACTGAATCTTGGTAGGGATTGAAAGAGAGAGAGATTTTCTTCCCAAGATGTATGCTTATATTCCCTTTCAACCAGTCAGCCACAGAGGCCATTTTACTTGTCCTCAAGCCAGAAAAGAAAGGGCAATCCTTAGGAAGGATATTGTTTCCTCCTCTGGCTCAGAGAAAGCCTCATCTGGAGCTGGGCATTTGCGACCTGAGTGATTTCATAGTGGTAGATTGACAGTATGTAATCCTTGATAATAATATCCAAAATTGAAATGTTTTTTGAATGCGCTTGAAATACTGTCAAGGATTTTAACATTCATACTGGTAAGTTAGGAGATTTCTGGCTTTTACTTGGTTGTAAAAGCATTCTTCTGTGTCGGTTCCTGAAGAACCTGACACATTCTTATTTTCTATCGAGTGTAAGTCTTTGTTGTTTCTTGTCTTTTTATTACTGGCTTCAACCTAAGAAGACAAATATACAGTGATAATTGCTCCAACTTATTTCAAGAATTCAAAAGAAAGGTAGATACATTTCTTTTTATTTCATAATTTGAGTGAAGGACAGCAGTGCGCGCAGTGCGTGAAAATATCGCAGGGAGCACATCATTTACACAGTGGTAAGCACTCTGTATTCTGTCTATTCCTACTGTACAGATAGTCTCTGAATAGCATTATGAGTGTTTTAGGAATAAAAGGAGTGTTGAACAGAGAGGGTCTGACTAGAACTGAGATATTGTAAAAAGGAAGAAAAAAGAAACATGAAGAAAGAAGAAAAGTAAGTCAAGGACAGAAGCAGACACGCTCACTGAGAATGACAGACACATATACAGGCACATAATATATCCACTCATTCATCTACTGCAGCACTAAGAAATAGTAAAAGGGAAGAAAGGATTTCACAGACAATGCACGACAGGCCAAAGTTCTAGGCTGGTCTCTGGCATTATACATCTTAGTTTTATAACTCAGGCTGGGAATTAGAAAGACCACAGAACAAAGAGCTTTGTACTCTGGGCATGATGTATTTAATTTATATGTCACCTTTGCTTCACAGAGGGATCTTAAACCCTCCACTAGCCTGAGAAAGATCATCAAAATTGATCTTGAAGTCAGGTGATGGAGGAGCATATAGAAATTCAGCCATATCTGTAGTTGATATTGTCCATTTCTTTTAGGTATGAATTTTAAAATAGTAGGAAATCTAGTGATAGCAGCAGAACTATCAGATACAGGTGTCACTCACCTTCATTTCTGGTAGTCTGGCGAGAAAGAACTCAAGCACAAATCAGAGCAAATCCACAAAATGTATCAGAGCCATACTAGGACATATGGTGAGCACACCAATGACTATACCTGATTTCCTGAATAAGACTGGTGAGGAAGGATTTTCATACAATGGACCCCATCTGGCTAGTAGTCATGGATGCTGTCTGAGATCTCTGTCACAGTTATGGGATTGCATGTACTGCAGTGTATTGCCTGTAATTGCATGTATTGCTCCCAGTAAACATTATGAACAAGGCTGAATCATCTTTGGCTCTTTACACCCCTGATATGTTTCCAAAACTCTTCCAACGTGTTTTTGATTCTTCAGGTATCCCCTATGCTCTTTTGCTGCACCTTAAGACTTGAAATATGAACTCCATTTTATACTGCAGGCTATACTGCTCTTGCAGACTGTAACATAATAACCATGGGTTTATTTCAAAACACCTGGAATAAACATGCAGAAGTAAATTGTTGTCCTAGAGCTTCAGGGACATTGTGGAGCACAGAGGAGACCTGAACTGAGCTCTGGTGTAGCCTGTATGCAGCAGACCTTGTCTTCTGATCTCAGGACCAGAGAAAACAGTCCCCAGCTGTTTTCTTTCCTGAGCTGAAGATATAGGTAACAACTTCTGATAGATTTATCAGGCATATGTGTGTCTTTTGCTGATGTTGTTGGTTTGGGAACAGAAACATTTAGTCAAGGTTGAAGACAATGTGCTGAGTCCTAGAATGAGAAAATCAGGGCCTATTTGTGCCTTTCCTTTCTGCCTGGAAAGAATTAGCCCATTACAAATAGGCTAACAAACTGTTTATGTAGAAAAGGCATTTCTGCTTTTGTGGGTATTCTTAAGACATTCTCTTCCTAAATAGCCAAAAAGGAAAGTATTTTACTAAAAGAATAGCCTTGTTGTGTTAAAGCAAAAACACATCCTTGTTTCTGAGTCAACTATTTCATTTTCCTCCAGTAAATAAGATCATCTTTCATTGGCTGTACTTCTGGTTCTATGTAGCTTTACAGAAGCATCTCCTTTGGCTTCTCTTCACAATGTTTTTCTTTTGAAGTGTTCCAGTATATGGTCCCCACCAAAGTCATTAGTTCACAAGTATACTTTTTGCACTGCAGTTACACATACGCTTGTGTATTGCTGGTGAAAGTGAAATGGGCAGAACAAGGAACTATAGGATATTCCTGCATGCTGACATTTCAGTCTAAACAGTCCGGGTAGGAGCTATTGTTTTCTTCCCCATCACGTTCACTCTTGTCTACTTTTCATGCTGTGACTTCTATTCAGTCCCTCTTGTCTGAAATGAATGCTGGTGGGTATCACATGAAGTGCAAAGTGACTTCTTTCCACCTGCTGAGTTACAGACTGAATTGAAAAATTCAAAATTCAAGCAATATTCCCTGGATATACCTTTTTCTATTCAGAAAGATATCTGATTTATTGGAAGTTCAGATATGAGAAAGGAATGTGAAAGTAATGCTACAAAAATCAGTATATAGTCCAAGATAGTTTCTTTCTGTCTTCATTGCAAAAGCTTCAGCACTTGCGTGTTTCTGTAGAAGACCAGTCATATTGAATCAGGGTTCTTCTAAGCCAGTCAGTCATCTGTCTCCAGCATTGACCTGCTTGGAGTGAAAGAAGCGTAAGCATATGCCATATTTCCCATTTCAGACTTCCAACTCTTTGCAGCTCAGAATATGCCTGTTTGATAACCTGGATTGAGTCTTTGTTTCAGATACTTGTCCATTGCACCCCTGAACCTCTGAAAGCCCTTTTCACCCTCAACACCTTTGGCAGCAAATTCTACAATTCAGCCTCCTCTTGCTTGAAGAACTCTTGCTTTGAACTTGACTCCTACACTTCTTATTTCATGCTCTGTTGCTGTTGGAGAGACAAAAGAGGAAAAAGAATAATCCTGTTCTGTCATCTCTGTGCTGTGTAAGATTTAACAAATATGAGTGAACAATGCAATGATTACACTGGATGGATGTTTTCTGAGAGTTCCTTATCCTTTTCTGGTGACTCCTGAAGATACTGATTGACTTCTTTGACCGCTACTGAACAGGGACAGTTTCATGGCATAATCCGTCATAGCACCAACATCTTCATTCTGAATAACCACTGATTTTTCCTTACATTTATCTGTGTTGATCATTTTTACTGTTTTATTGCTACCTGATTTCATGAGGTCTTCCTGGAATTCCACACTTTGCCACACAGCTATCATTACAATTACATTTATGGTCAGCTCAGTTCTTAGCTGTTAGCCAGGTCATTTATGAATAGTGTAACATAACACAGGTCTCAACACAGATCCTGCAGGACTCTCCTTCGAACATATCTTCACAGCACTGTAATTTTAAATGTAAATGTAAGGACTTTAACTCAGTGACTGCTTAATTGCCTTAAAAGTGTTTGATTAGAGACTCTGACAAAGGAGCTTTGGAAATCCAGGTGCCTCATGTGAATCAGGTCACACTCATACACCTGTTTTTGACCCCTTTAGAGAACTTCAGAAGGTAAGATTTCTCTATCTTATGGCTTCAAAGCCATAGAGACTTCACAATAGGTAACATTTCCCCAATTTTCTTTACTCTTATCCTTAAATAAAAGGATATTATAGTTCCTTATATTACAGTTCCATCAATTTTTTGGGATGTATGAAAAAATTACTGGCCTGTAGTTTCCTCTGCTTTTCCTCAAGACTTTTCCTGATCTTTAAATTGATCTCACATTCTGCCATTCTGATTCTTATCTCCCATTCCTCAGGATGATGGCAGTTTTGGGGGAGAAAATTCACATAACCATAGGTAATTCAGGTTGCCAGGTGGCCCTGGCAACTTATTGCTGTCTGTTTTTCTAATTTGTTCCATAAGGGTTTTTTTTACTTGCTTTAATTTTTAACAGATTCCAGCTGAAAATTAAGAATTCTTCTGCTGTAAACAAAGAAGGGTTCCAGCACAGAAGTCTTCTTTGTAATCATTTCCTTCATAATAATACATCAGTACAAAAAATTCACTTCTATCTCTGTAATAGCCTTGCCCTCTCTGAGAGCTGATTTTAGATCATTGCCATCATTTGGCACTGTAGACTCTCTGATAGGCTTCTTGCTTCTGTTATGCTTGGATGAAATGTCTTTAGTGGAATAAAGGAAACACATAAGAGAAATGAAACTATGGAAACTTCGCAGAGTGCTATGCATTCATGTATTTCTTCTCATTTTTCAATGTTTTGTGATAAGAACCATTTATTGTAATTTTACACTTCGTGTTGAGTGATAAAAGAATGTTCAGAGAAACCATCCCTTTTAAATCTGGGACAAGGAACTTGGTGAAAATAAAGAAAATAGTATCATTACATTGCTCTATCTCTTCTAATATTTTTTTCTGGAACTTCTGAATAGATATTTCCTTCTTCCCTGACTAACTTAACTCTAAAGTAGGGTTGTCTGTATCTTGATGGTTTCTCCTTCATTTTTTATCTTTCATAAACAGCATATAATAAGACAATTTAAAATTCTAGAACTTAAGTCAGTAGTTTCACCGTTTATCTGCACATGGTCACCATTTGATATGAAAGGTTTTGTCCAGTTGATCTCTTCCCAGAAGTTTTATGGTTTTATACATATAACTTTTTATATAAAATGTTTTAATATGGTGTAGGTTTTTTCTTAGATATTTTTTACCCAAGAAGCCATTGCTAATAGGATTTTGTAAAACATTTTAGTTTTAAGGAGTTGAAAATGCTTCCTATTCTGCTGTGCTTCTTATTCACTCTCAACCGTACATGTTCTGTCTGTGTTGTGATGATAGCACATGGAAGATCTTCTTTCACTTTTTTTATTAGCAGTTCGACCTTCTGCTTTAATCTTAGATCTATTGCAAAGCTGTTCAAAAGCTGGAGGAAATGGCCTGAGATCCCTTGCAGTGTGGATCCTTAGGAAAGTGTGTTACATCCAAAGTTATATTACATCAGTCCGCCATTCTCCTTCATGTTTGATACATCACCTAAGACTTAATAAGAGTCTTTTGGTTTGGCAGTTTGTCTCATTTTTTTGTCAGTCTTCTAAAATGGAAATGGTGGGAGTGGATTTCTCAAACCCATGGTTTTATTCAGAGTTTATTTATCAGTCATCATTTCCCCAGAATAATGGAATGAAAAACTATACTTTAGGACTGAAATGTTATGTGAGGTTGTGCTTCTAAATGAGAAGCAGTATTCTCTGAAAACTGGAAAAACTAGTTGATTCATGAACATTTATGTCCCTTTTCTTCAAGTGAACACAATCTTCCCCTTCTCTGAGTCCTATTGGGCATGATGAGAACAGAAATTTTTCACTAGGTCTTTCAGTTTTATGTACTGCCCTGGGCCAAATGTCATCAGTTCATCCTTTCTTTTTGGAAGCTGATTGTCTCCAGTGTGTATGGAGCACAGAGAAAGGTAAACCTTTAATTTAATCTGTATTCTCCTTTTTAATTGGTTCACTTATGAGCATCACACCCCCAAGCCTCTGATGTGAGATGTCTCTAAATAGTTACATTTGGAATAACTAGTTTAGTTTAGTTTACGTATTTTTTTTAATGCACGTTGTTTAAGTAGTGACATGGCTTTCTATGTATTACTCTTGTAAATAGCCACAAGAAATTTGTTGGTAGGGTTCTTTTGCATTCAAAGGGCCTTTGCCTAGCAGCAAAGCCCTTCACCCAGTTGCAGGTACCAAGTGAAGCCATGTTGTCTTCCCCTTTGGTTAAAGGAAGGCTAGCGTCCTGTGTTGGAAAGTGTTCCTAGCTTTCCGCCACATTGTAATAAAATGTGTCCTCACTACAGTATTAACAGAAGAACACTTTTAACATATCAAAACAAATCTGCTGCTGAAAAGCCTCAGAGAAAATGTCAATAGGAAATTAAACATAATTCACACATTAGTAAGGAGTATCAGAACAAAGTTCTGCATATTTAAGGTGATACTTGCCATCTTAAGCAATGAAGGAACAGCTAATGCTATTACATACTCTTACCTTCTCTAAATATAATGCAATGTTTTGTCATTAGTTTTAACTGATTACTGCCTATACATACCCTTATACATTGGTAAAACAATATTTTATTAGCACATGCTTTGCTTTTCAGTAGAAGGACATTAACGAATCCCACCTAAAATATAACTGCATAAAGTATCACTAAAATTAACCTGATTTATCATCTTAATCTGTGTTAGTGGCCTTTAGAACCAGTCTTTTTCATTCAGTTCTGAAAAAAGGATATGACCTGTAAGCAGATGTAGGAGCAGCCTGAGAAATGCATACAGCAGAAGGCTCTGTTGTGCCTTTTTTTGGTCAGAATGTTT
This sequence comes from Sclerurus mexicanus, assembly GCA_013396755.1. Taxonomy (NCBI): domain Eukaryota; kingdom Metazoa; phylum Chordata; class Aves; order Passeriformes; family Furnariidae; genus Sclerurus; species Sclerurus mexicanus. Next base: position 124,952 of record VWZF01000137.1, on the reverse strand, counting down.
CAAGAATAGTTAATATAAACAACAAAATGCTTCATCTTTAAGTGTCTGCTGGTTAAAGCTATGTTTAAATGTCATGTGGTAATGTGCTATGTTAATTTTCTGTTAATGAAAAGACTTCTGTTCTGCCTGCTTCTAACTTGATAGAGTAAATCATTGTTCTTAGATTTATCTGACATAAACCATGGACTCTGCAAAAGCCTTAATTAATACAGTTGTTCTTTTAAAGGAAAATTTGCGTATTAAAATCCTTGGATATTAAAGTCCTATAAATAGATAATAAAAAATTCTACATCAAAATTCTGAACAATTTAATCTTTGGTTTACTAAGAAACAAAGAACCAAACTTCTATTTTGCTAATTTGAAACTTGCCACTGTTCTTTCACTTGATTGTGTATCCTGCTGAATTTGAAAACAAGGACTCTTAGAAAGCACTGAAATCTTCTAAAACAATTTGTTTCTAGGAGACAAGATGGCATTTAAGTTTGGTTTTGTTTTTTCTTTGCCCTTGAAATGTAGTTTATTACAGGAATGTATTGAAGTAAGACCTTGGCTGAAGTATTTTCTTTTATTTATTTTCTTTTTATTTTTCATCATAATTTCTCCTATTTGGCAAATTCTTTTTGGATGGCCTTACTGCTTGTATCTATTTGTGAGTGTACGTTAGAATATCATTCTGTGCATTACTCTCCTTATGACAGAAGTGATGGTCTGTGTTTTTAATGAGGAAAACTCATTGAAAAGACTTCCAACATTTTAAAAATATGTAAAGATGCAACAAACCACCAGTATCAACGATGTTCCAGAGGAAAAAAAGTCAGCCATGTTCAATTACTATTTCCGAGGCTGTCTCAAAAAAGCAGTCTGGCTTAAGGTAACAATTCACTCTCCAAGAGGCCACTAGGAGAAGCTGTTTCCAAAGTTGAGGGCTGGAAACAATCTACAGTCAATGCAGTGTCCATCATATCTAATTCCCATTAACTGAACTGAAGTACAATCTTATCTCTCATGCCATAGGTATTCCCAAGAATCTTAATCCTACAGTGCATCAAGTGACCTCTACAAATTATTACAGGTTTTAAGAACTCTAGACATCAAAATAATTCTAGGGGGGACTCCAAGCCTTAAAGAATTTTATCAAATGAGGAAAAACAGTCCAAGGGGAAAACTGAAATCCACCCCATAATCAGTCAGCTTCTCTAGAGTAACTGCTGCCAGGCCTACAATCTTGCAAGATTTTCACAGTAAAAATTTGTTTTAAATTTCTGGTCAACCTTTATTTTTGTTCCACTATTTAAGTGGTTTATGGTCAAACAACTATTTTCCACTTGAATTTACTAGCTCTAGTTCATGAGGTATTTATTTCAAATCTGTTTTGATATTTAAGTCTGAGTGAATTAAACAATTTGACTTGTGACCACAGATAACATTGTATCTGTGCTTGTCAGACTGTGATCTAAGCAGACAAGACAGGCCAATACAAATCCAATTGAGGGAATTCTCAAAGAATGGAAAACTAATATAAGTGAGAGAGAGAAGGCTACTTAGTTTTGATTGTTCAATGTTTCACCTAGTTCTCTAATCCTAGAAATAGTTGTGAACAGTAAGGAGGAAAAAGAGTGTGGAGGCAAGGAAAATTCACTCTCCCTTTACCTTCTTGAGAAAATAATGTTAAAATGAAAACTCTTCTTAAGAAAGTACATCACTTTTCTTGACTGTGTTCTTGTAAGAGAGGTCTCAAGCTGCAATAACAGAGCTTAGCACTGATTTTGAATTGAAAAAATCAAGTCCAAATCACTATCTGTAACAGTTGGGAACAGTAGGAAAGACACATTTGTTGTTGCTTTTAGTTGCAAAATAGTTCTTGCATAGTTTATGGGTGACCTAAACCTTTGCAAACCAAATGACTGCTTGAGCCTGATTTTCTTGGCAGGCACAGTAATTTATAAATAAAAGTAACCAGCTCAAATCAGTGTTACTTATTTTATTCAGTCTTCAAAGTAATTAAAGAAAAAAGAGTTAGAAGATTAAATGAGTGGGAATTTTTAAACTAATCTATTTTTTCTATCTCAGTTCATCTCAGAGTCAGATTCCTTTTTTTTTCTTGGATTCTTTTTTTATCAGTACTAGATAGATAATCCCAAAAGTAGAAAAAATTGTCACCAGCACATGTGTCTCAGAATTGTGATGCAAAAGTGCATTTTTATTCTGTTCTTGTAGCAATAAACTTGCAACAAGAAAAAGCAAAGTTATGATTCAGAGTTCGTGCTATTTTTCTAAAAGCATGTTTTCAAGAGATGAATTTTTCGGTGGTATAGATGGTACAGTTTCCTGACACCTTTTTGTCTACTCCTTTTCTTCTGGGATATCTGCTTCTATCCAAACATCCACTGAAAATATATTTAGCAGTTCTAAAAATTTTAGTTGTCAGCAAGGTTCTTTGTGACAACAAACTCAGTGAAGTGACAGGTCCCTGGTACGTAGTGATCCTAGCCTTAGTGCAGGTTGACAGATATGACATCCTACTGGCTCACCTTTTTCACTTATTGTTATCTGGACCCCTAGGTCTTTTCTGACATATATATGACATGCCTCAGAGAGGCTTAATATGACAGAACTATTTGCTTTATCACTCCAGAGCGCGATCTCTCTTGACAATGAAATCAGACAGTGCAATTTACTTAAATTTGAGCTCATTCCATCTGTCAGAAGGCTGAGGTAAAGTATCCGGGCATCCATCAAAAAAGAGAAGTTTTTTTCTCTTTCACATCAAATTTACACAATGGTATATTGACGTGCCTTGTTACTCCTATTCCCACCATATCTGATTTTTTATTGTTGTCTTCACAATAAGTTAAGGAACTCAGGCACTCTTTCCACCATGACTTGACAGGTCACAAATGTAAGTGATTTAAAGGGTTAGAGAATTGTTTATGTCATGACCAGGTAGCGACTTATCCCTGCCAGTTTTAAGTACAGTGCAGAAAGTTAAAGTAACCGTTTAGGAAAAAGATGTCCGTATGTTCATAGAATCTTAGAATGATTCTTGGAACATTCGCAGAGCGTTGTTTTTCTTCATGTCATTTTACTACCATTTTCTCAGTTCCAGAAACATTGAGATAGTTCTGGAGGCTCTGAAGAGATACAGGGCAGATCCACACCTCGTGTCAGGCTCAGAATCTCAGGTGGGAAGCAGTAGCTTATTTATTACCCTGGAGCTGGAAGTTAAGAGAGTAATAGAATGTTTTCAGATACTTCTTTTTAAAGTATGCTCTATGTGGGGAAATTGTGACTGCATGGCAAAAATACCATTTGGGGACTGTGTGTTTGAAATGTTTTACTCTTGTCATCTTTTTAACATAAATACGTTCATAACACCTTTAGGCTAAGACCTTAGACTAATTTATGCTTAACATACTTAATGCAGGGCTTATTTTTAATTATTGGGACTTAAATTTGGTGTTTGAAAATATGCCAGTGCTTTTGGTTTTTAAAGACTTTTTAGTTGCATCTTTAATGTATACTTACATGGAAGTCTTGATTAGACGATGCTATTTGTCAGTATAGGATGGTGAATCAAACCCATGCTCACTATGCAGGGGGCTTCCAAACTCTTACCTGCTATGGCTTTTCTCACAGTAGTTTCCCTCACACATTTGTTTTAGAATCACTTTCAGCCTTATTGTGCCTCTGGAAAAATATATGAAAGATTCAAGAAGTTGAAATTTAACAAGATTAGAGTAGGCCTCTCAACTGTGCCAGTAGTACTAATTTTCTTTGGAAAGGATGTTGTCTACCTTTTGGAATGATTTGGGAGAGATATGTGCTATCTTTTGTTCATATTGGGATTAGGACTTGAATTTAAAAGTTCAGCTCCAAAGGTAAATATGTTGTCTAGTTGCAGTCTGCTCTTTAAGCATATGCACAAGTAACTGCTTATGCTTCAAGGCAATGGAAAAGGGAAAGGTGCATTAGCACACATGGTAAATGGAAGATTTATAAATAAAGATCACTGTTCAAAGAGGAATCAGCATGAAGAGATATCAACAGTTATTAAATATTTAACATTACAGGCCAGATGGAATTGGAACAGTATCTGTTGAAGAGAAAGAAAGGTTTGATGAAATTAAGGACAGACTTTCCTCCCTTTTAGAAAACCAAATAAGCCATTTCAGGTGAGTGTATAATTTATTCAATGAATGCTAAGATTTTTTCTGGAAGAATTTTCTCATGGTGTTCAATTTTGGTCTTGAACAAGTAGAGTGAAAATAAAATAATCTACCTGCAAAGAAATTTTCAATAGGTTAAATATTGAATAATTTATTTACACAAGTGATTGTACTTAAAATTTGTGTATCGTGTGAGTTGCATTTTTCTATGGTAGAATACGCTGTGTGAAAATATAGGCCTTGCTTTGTTGATGCTTATAACCTTAAAGCTTTGTGTAACTCCAACTCAGAAAATTATATGAATAAAAGTGACTGAGACATAACTATATCTGGATTACTGTGGATCAGAAAAATCATATGAGAACATCTTCGATAGATGGCAGCTGAAACTTTTCTTGGTGTCTAATGTAGTTTTCTTGGTTTCATGACATAATTATCTTTTCTAAATCCGCTCAGGGCCATCATCCTCACTAAAAAGTTTGTCATATTAAGGACTGTCAATACCAGTACAAAATGTTTAGGGAAGGAGTACAAGAAACAAAGCAAACATGAGATTTCCTGCCATTTTGTAGAAATTGATGGTTTATGAAGCTTAGCGTAAAAATGGCATGTAGACCATCAAACCTGTTAGTTTATCACACTAAGCCAACCTGTCTAACACTATTCTGTCAATCTAATCCTTTTTTAGACTGTATTTGTAGAATTTTCTGTCTCTGCATCACCTTATGACAACTGGTTATATGGTTTAAATAGTGCTGTGTGGAACAGTTTTCTTTTGTTAGGCGTGATTGGCTATGAGTTTGCTGAATACCCCTCAGGTTTGATGAGGTAAATGTGCAGTATTCACTGGCATCATAAGTCATTGGGAATTTTTTTGAGCCTAAAGGACACAGCAGTGTCACTTGGGACTTCATATCTATATTAAACTAAAGAGAGCTAGAATTCTCCTTGGAGAGTATTCATTTTGGGAAAAAAATCATCCTTCCTTTCTTTTAAAGATTCATACCCAACACATTCTCTTCCATGGGAGTAAAGAGCTCTTGCAAGAGAAGTGATACAGAGAAACTTCTCTGTACAGGACAGAGTTCTTACAACATTCAGGCCTTCACATGCATGAGACTAATTGCAAAATATATAATAATGTCTAAATAATCTTTTGAGTTGGAACAAGTAAAAATCCCCATAATGTTGGCTACCCTACACATTCAAGTATGTCGGTGAGCTCGAGTTACATCAGTTACCATTGAATCTTTCTGCCTCAGTCTTGAGGCAACATTAGAAACTCCTCCTTGAGAGCAATTAAATATCTCATTCAAAGATAAATGCCTCCATCCCTCAGAGGACTCTAAGGTTTACCTTAAAATGCTATTTATTCAATACAGACAAAGAGGTGAAGAACAATTATTATTTCTTTCTGAGAGCAAATGTTAGGAAAAAAAAAAGACCCAGGTGAAATGTCTGGATATAAACAAGGATATTGGCATAATACCAGAAGAAACAAGAATAGGTAGTGCCCTAGAATCTGAATTTATAAAGCATATAGAGTCACAATATAGGACATCCCGTAAAGCATTGGAAATAGTATTTTAAATAAAACCTTGACTCGAAAAATGTAAAAAGATCACCACTATCAATTAACAAAGAATAACCTTGGGTGTGAGATTGCTTTTTTGAGAAAACATGATATTAAAACAACGCCATATTTCAATCCGTCAAAATTGTTGTGATAACTGAATATTCTGAAAATACATTCAGTAGTAAAGATTTATGCAAAGCATGCACTAAATTTCTCTACTTTGGCCTTGCTGTTCTTGAGTGCCCTGTATTCCTCATCATCAGGCAGTCCCACCATCTCCCAGGCTGCCTTCCTGCTTCCACTGTCATTTCTACTGTCAATTTGAGCACCCATTCTGTTCACATGAGCTCTAGAATATTTCAGAGACTTTCATGTCCTCTGTGTTCACATAGGTTTTACAGTTTTTAAGTTCCAGATCATCTACAGCAACCTCTTTATCTTTCTCATAGAATCACAAAGGGGAGGGAGTTTGTTTTTACCACTTTGGTTTCTTAATTGTGACATGCATTTGACTTGGGCTCCTACTTTTTTTGAATTTTCCCTCAGGCTGCTTCTAGGTTTCTTGCTTTTTTGATTGCACCTCTACGGATTTTGCTTTTGTTTTTCAAATTCTTCATTTTTTCATAATTCCCATTCTTGACATTGTATGTACATGTACTGAATTTTCTTTGACTGTTCTCTTTTGCTACATTATTAAATTGTATTGTCTTATAATCATTACTACAGAGCACCTCTTCTGTTGTGCACCTTTAAAATTATTCTCTTTGCATCTGAGACCAAATCAGGAATACATCTTTTCTTGTGAGTCTTAAATTAGCTGTCCAAGGAAGCAATTCAAACCTGTGTCCCAAAATATTGTCATTATATCTTGTCCCAATGAGATATCAGTCAAGTGTATATGTCTAGAGTTAAAATGTTGAATTTGCAGCTCCTCTCATCTTACTTAACATTTCCTAATCACATTGATCATCCTAATTAAGTGGTCAGTGGTACAGACTTTCAAGGATCATCAGTTTGCACTTTTTTTTTCCCTATAGTATGTCAGAATTTTTCTAAGTTTTATCCTCTCTCCATTGCTTAGCATTTCATTAACTGGTCATCTGTCATGGGCAGTTCAACTGAAGAGTGTTTCTATCTTCCTGCCTTTTCAGACATGTGCTGAACAGTTGCTATGTTCACCTAAGTCACTATGTCAGACCCATCAGTAAAAGATGTTTTCCCATGCCTGCCAAGTGACCCACAGCTTCCAGTTTTAATACTCCCTTATGGCCTTTTTAATTTTCATTTTCATTGCTATCAGACTGGTTCCATTATGACTAAGATGCAGTCAGCCCATCCCATGCTGGGGACTGTCCTCTAAAGTGTTTCCATGTTCTTTAGGTACTTACACCTTTCCTCTCTGTCACCTTGCCTACCCCCTGAGATTTCAAATCTCTGCCTGACTCTTGGGCAACAAATGTGGAAGAGGCAATATTTCTGAGAAAACTGTCAGGACAGTCTTGGACTTTAACCTCTTTCCTGGCTATGTGAATTTTCTCTCTCAAGTCTTTCCAGAGATAAAATCAAATACTGGAATTCTCACTGCAGGAAATCCTGTTTTGACCTCATTTACGAGGCTTTATTTTGGCTGACCAAAATATAGATCTAAAATTCACTAGTCTGAATCCTTTTATCATTAGAAAAGATTTGACTAGTGGAAAACATTAGAATAGGAGCCTACCGTTATCAGTGAGTATTAATAAGAAAAAAATAATCTCAGCAAAGTAAAAAATCCTTTTTCCAATTGGGGATATCCCAGCAAGATTTTATAGACAGGATTAAGAGAGGTAGCAGTTGCCTGAGCATTGTACTCTCATTGAGCTGCTATATTTGATCATTCAGTAGACAAAAATAATTTAAAAAAAAAAGAGGCTATGAATACAATCACTTTTTAATTTACATAATTTTAGAAGTGAGTATGGTTTAAGTTGTAACTGATAAAATTTAAGATAACATAAAGTGCTTTCTCAAGGTATTTAAAGATAAAAGGAAAAAATACAGAATATCTGCCAGCATTTATATTCCCATACATCTCTATAAACTGAAATATCCAATATTTTATTCTTGTCTTAATCCAATATTGAAACAAAATATAATATACAGAATACTACTTCACAGCTCCAATAACACTCCTGGCTTCATGAGAAATACTGATTCTTTCCAGGAAGATGACATAACTGAGAAATTGGAAACTATGCTTTTTGCCTTTCCGGGTTTTTGTCCATATTAAGGCCTAAGATGCTGATGGGCTGATACTGCTGTACTATGTGTGTGCCCATGGTAGATTACTGAAGAGGCTTTCTGCTTTTATTAGTACTTTGTGGATGGTAGTCATCTGCTAACGTAATTTGTGTAGTTGTGAAGTTGTGTACAGTTGCATCTCAAAGTAACTTTCTAACAGAGGTATTATAATTCTGATAATTTTCTGTTCCTCTTTTTCATTTTTCCTTTTTTTGATTTTCTTTCTTTGGTTTTTCATTTATATTTTTGCTTTTTTAAGATACTGTTTCCCTTTTGGACGTCCTGAAGGAGCTTTAAAAGCCACACTTTCATTACTTGAAAGGGTAAGTTTGAGAACATGTTTTAAATTCTGTGTAACTACTAAGTCTGCACTTTTCTTTTGCCTTCAGGCTGTTGAAAGCAGACTCGTGTCTTCTCAGGTATTTTACTATTGGTTTTAACTGCTCACTGGGAGGTTGGGGGTTTTTTTCTCTAATGTCTTCCACAGAAGCAAACAGCTGTTTTCTCTACGGTTTATTTTCTGGACTTTCACTTCAAGCCACTGTAATGACACTTTCTTTTTTGACACACAGCATTACCTCTAAAGTAGTACAAGTCTACTCTATATCCCCCCTTTCCTGCCTTTGATGCCTTGTATGCTGCTGATGTTGTCTGTACTCATTTGTTACATTAAAAAGCTTCTGTATAATTCAAATAGTACTCCATAAATGCATAATCCAAGTCAATTTAAGAAGCAAAAATCTATACGCAGCAAATCTGACATGGGCAGCTATAAATATAAACTCCTGCCCAGAAAATCCTCTTGTATTGACTGAAAAGGGGAATACTTCATAATAGTAAAAGCATCTCAGTCATCTCTGAGGAAAGAGGACTTTAAATTCCAGCAGAGATTCCACAGGAATTGTATCAGCAGGAGTCTGATGAAGATATGAATTCAAAAGGAGCTTAGATCCCAAGTTGCGTTGCTTTGCCAAAATCTGAAAGATTTGGTCCTAGTGACTATTACTTGTTTTGCACTGCAGAACACTCCATGGATAACGATTCTGTCCTAGAAGACCTCTGCCATATTCAAAAAATACTTAGAGAGTCTGAGTATGCATGTTTTATTTCACTTACAATCTCAGTGGTTGTAGAGCTGTGTAGATTCCTTCGTGTTATATGAAGCATCCATTTTGTCTCACTTTTTCTGCTGTTACAAATGGGAGTGGTACTCTAACTGGTGCTCCAGCAACACTGCTGTCAGACTTGACTGGGAATAAATGTGTATTCCTATATTTGTGGATGCAGAATGTATAAGAATCATTTTATTTTACCTGTCTGAAAATTTGGGAAAAAATCATATCCAGAATGAAAGGTTTTGAATGCTGTATATTCACTTGTTGATAAACGAGAATTTCTTAATTAAAAATAAGCAATTTAACATCGCTAGATAAGTCATATATGTGTGCAGGTATGGCAGAAGTCCACTTTGTAGCAATGTCTTCCTCATAGCTTCTGTTGAAGAGTCCATGGTTATGCAATGGTGGAAACTTTTCCACAGGTGAGAACTGAGAAAATTTCCACAACCACCTTTAGTGGTAACCATGATCCAGCCCATCCATGCTGGATGCGGTTATACTGGTCTTGATGTGACCCAACAATGACTGGCAGGCTGCAAGATGCCCAACAGTAGGGATAAATAACATATAGGCAGTCAAACCAGGGTTGAACAGAAACCTTCAAAGAAACTTCAACAGAAACTTCAAATATCTAGTTCCACCAGCTGAAATAGTTCCTTTTTTATGTCTACCTTTAATCATTATCAAATTTGTAGTAACTTTAGGATACTTCTATTCTTTTCCCATGGGCTTTGGGTAATGATTGTAATCAAGTGGTATAATTGTCTCTGACACAGGTTTTAATGAAAGATATTGCTACTCCCATACCACCAGAAGAGGTGAAGAAAGTGGTTAGAAAATGTCTGGAGAAGGCTGCCTTGATCAATTACACTCGACTTACAGAATATGCCAAAATAGAAGGTTAGTACAGCAATCTACTGCCAAAGTGACTGTAAAAGCCAACAATGCCTATTAACTGCATATTCCGTGACCAGCCTTTTCCCTTTCTAGAACAAACCCCTTCCACAGCAAGGGGAAATGTCTCATTAAAATCTCAGCTGGTGAACTGTGGAGCTTTTTCCTATTCATTGCCTTAATATGCCTCCTGGGACCCTGTTTGAATGAAAGACTAGAACTTCCTAATTTAAGTTGCTCTTTGTTCTTACTTTTGAGTTCTTCATAAATCTAAGAGGCTGTTTATGGGTTGTTTTTTTATTTCTCTAACTATTTCTAGTAATTAAACTACTGACAGAAAATTCTTTCCTTAATAGCAGTGTCACTATCTTGAAATTTGAACACTCTGGGTATAGATGCTTTTCTAAAGTATTTATAGGGCAGATAGATAAATGTTATTTATTTTTGCTCCTGTGTTGTCAGATGTGTAATAATAATAATCTGATTATTAAAACCTTAATTACATCCTGATTGTCTAAATGATTTAATGGGACAAAATGTTAAGTTTGAAGGTAATCAGAAGTTTTTCTGGAATTCAGGTATTTTCTCTAAAGTATATAATGAAATGAACTAACCTTTTGCTAAAACAAAGGACCAGGATACACAATCTTTTTACTATTTGTAAATCTTATGTAGAACAAAAAGGGAATGATAATAGCCTTGTCAAGACCCATGTCTTATTCTGCATAAAGCTAAAAAAGCCTGAGACACACCTGTATGGATATACTTAGCAGTAGAAAACAGTGTGCACATCTATATAACTGAGTTTTGAAGACAGAGTTAACTATGTGGAAATATTGAAGGATGAATTCTGTTTTTAAAAAAATACATATTGTTATGTATATTAATTTTTAATAGAATATGTTTCTGGAAATACGCTCAAATAAATAGAGTTAGCATAGCAGCAAAATGAAGAAGCTCCATATGTTTAGCAATATTGTAAAGCTAAGGGTTTTTTTTCTATTCTCATTCCTGCTCAAATTCTCTGAAAAACATGAGTTAACCAATCTCACAAGTGATTAACAAAAGACCCATCTCATCACTATAGCAACCAGTATTATATCATGGAAGTAACAACACGAAACCATCATAGTAACCAGTTTATCATAATTAATTACGATATCACGTTGTGTTAAAGAAAAAGGATGAATATTAAATCTATTCTGGAAAATGAAAAAGAAAAAATAGCTGCTTTCCTCTAGTTTTTATCTTTCTGTATTCACAAGGGGAACTTCTAATGTTCAGTGTTTAAGTCTTGTTGCAAACCCGTTGAAACAGTGGGTATAAAAGTAGAAATGTTTTTGTAATATGACAAAAGCTTACAAAAGATATCTAAACTCACTGACAATAAAATGAATTGGAAAAGTTTTTTGCAATAACATACACACATCTTTTCCCAAGATTTTTAACTATATCCTAAATAACTGTGGAACTTCTGCTGCAAGTTGCAAAGTTTGCACTGTAAAATATGCACATTGTTAACACTGCAGTAAGCTGGAACAGCACATGAAACTGTAATCAATATTTTGACTCGCAAATTTCTTTTTGGATTTATTGCTTTTTGTGTTTATTAGAAGCTTTATTGTATCTGTGCGCTGAAGTTACATTCTTCTCTTGAACACTATGTTAGTGTTTGTATTAAATGTTTACTCTTCAAATTGCATACAAAAAGCATACAGTGCTTATCTTTGTAATATTACTGAAGTTCTCATATGTGACTATCACACATTTCAGACATTTTTGTCCTTTGAATATTTCTTCAGTGAGCATCATGTCGGTCAGTCAAAATGCAACTATTACATGATAATATCAGCTATAGACCAATAGTAAGTACCTAAAAAGCAGATGCAAAGAAGGTTCTAATAAAAATGATATTCTCATATTCTTACTTTCTTATGTTCTTTTATTTATGTTTCTAAATTCCCAGACACAATATGGATGCAAGCTCAGTGTGTGAGCCTGAAATAAAGACTACATAGGACTAGTAAATACAAATATACTACTTAAAACCATAGACCATTTCTCCTTCCCCTGACAAAATCCATCGTTTGTGTGATGTACTCAAGATTTAAGATTTTAACTCCTTATGTGATATTTATTCTTCCCCAATTAAATTAAATGAGTTTTATTTCTGTAATGATGTTTTTCTTCTCTTTTTGTTTTTATATTTAGCAACAGCAGAAAAGGACTCAGGTGATTACTATTTGTGTGCATGTCTGCATGTGTTACGGATGTAATGTGTTGTGCCTGTTGTTTTATTATTTATCATTTTTGTTGATTTCAAGAATACCAAGATACTGACCAGAATATTTGTGAACCTTAAAATTAATTTTGATGTAGTATAGTTCATGCATTCTTCATTTATACTGATACTTAACTATGATTTATGTATTTATCAACAATGTAGCTAATTTTCTATTTTGGGATATGATATAGTTGTAGTTTCTGTGAAAGAGATAGAACTAAATGATGCAGAAAAGTTTGACTGTTAAATCCAAAATCAGTGTGTGTATTTAGAGAAATGGAATAGTCATCAGCAACAATTGTATCTGCTTCATAATGGTACTGCTGGATTTGTTGATGAAGGTCTTGCTAGGAGAACTAATTTTGCAAAACTGGTTTTTCATTTCTCTGATACAGCTTTTGTTTAGTGATATGTTTATTTTTATTGTTACAGCTGAAGGTTACAAGGATGATAGTTCTTTGTGTTCTTAATTTCATGCAGCTAATATGGTGTATATTCTCCAATAGCAGAGAGAGTGGTTTTTGAGTGTTTATATCCCAATATTTAGAAGTCATCATGCAAAGGGCACAGCTGAAGTAATATTTGTGGCTGAGTAGTACTGGCTGCACAGAAGTATGAGGAATTGTGCATATATATACTATGAAATAGATGTGGGCACTGCTTTATCTTACCTGACATATGCACATGCCCAAAGGAAGACTGATCATGATGCTTTGTGGGGTTTCACAAATAGTATCAACCACTGTTATGGGAAGGGACATTGAGCTGGTAGTACTCTCAGGATGAAATAATTTTCCATCTGGAAAGACAGACTGGCATGATGAGTATAAAGTTAGCATGAATGTGGTTCAAAGAGGAGCTCCTTGGCAATGAGGGGCTTGAAAAATACTACATTATTAAAACTACTTCTTTTAAAGTCTGTGTTCATAGCTGAAGATTCAAAAAATTCAACTCATCTCCAAAACTTCTACTGGTTTGGGATTTTTTTGAAAGCTTTAAATGCCCTATAAAGAGAAGAAATCTATTTGAAATTCTTAAAAAAAAGAGCCGACAATGCACTCGTGGAATGGCTAATCACACCACAGACTGTTAGGAGGAGCTCAGGTGGCTCAGGTAATCTGCTGACCCCCTCTGTTCAACAGGGAGAGGTTCCTTAAGCAGGGGATTCAGAGTGCTCAGAAGGTCCTTCAACAATTTCTCTGTGAAAGGACCCATCTCACACCATCAAACACAAATACACCCTAAGACAGTTTCTCTTCTAGGTAAGATACCTAAATTTAGATAGAACAAGTAATTCCATTTAGTATTTTTACACCTGTAGGTATTAAAGAAAATATCTCTTAAAATTAGAAGTTCAGAAATTAAATGTTGAAATTAATTTTTGAAATGTGAAATGAGAAAAGTAGTTTCAGAGTTTGTGTCTTTTGACCTTTGCACTCTAAAACCTCACCTGTACACTTTTATACAATATGTATCACCTCAAGTACAAACCTTCCTTGTGCCACACCCTTATTATTTTTTCTCAGGTTCTTTATGTCAGAAAACTAGACTATTAAGCACACATGAGATAGTTACAGGCACAGAAAAAAGAAAGACTCTACCTGATTTCAGTCATTTCATATTAGATTTGAAAGAAACCATTGCCTTGTTCTTAAGATAGGATAGCAAACCTGTCCCTTAAGTGACCTGACAAATAACTAGATTAAAGAATGAATGAAAGCCTGTCCCATAGAGAGTAAATGAAAATTCACTGTGAATTAGGTGAAGCTAGAGGTTTATAAGCTATGTCTATAATTTAGTTTCTTAGTTAAATATCAGTTCTGATTAAAAATGCAACTAAAAATTAGTCAGAAACTGAGAAAAAAATAATTTTATAGAAAGGAGTAAATAGGCTGTGTCCACCATAATTTTGTGAACCATTGAACCCATTTGTCTGATGTAAAACATAAAGCCACTGAGGCAAATCCCAATAAAGTTACATTTTAGTCTTAACGGGGCCAAATCCTGCTCCTTTTGGTGTCACTAGCTGGACTCCTACAGATTTCCTAATGAACTCGATGCACAATATGCTTAGCCCTAATACCATATATTGCGTGTTCATGAGAACTATTTCTCGATACTATTATTTATCCTTTGACTTGTGCACTAGATACTGTATAAAGAATCTTGAATTGCAGGAGTGTCCTTGTTGGGCAATACTGAGGTGAATGTGCAAATTCTTTTCATTGTGAGAACCCGTTCTCAGCAGTGTGGTTGCCAGGTTCCTGGGTCTGTTCCCCAAGTGCTCTCATTTTCAGTCTCAATTGAACAAGACTCTGAATGTTTTCTCAGAGACAGTGGTTATTTTCTTGATGGCAGACATGGTGGTATGAGCAGCACTTCCATCAACAATATTTGTTTACAGTCAGGATGATGTTTTATTTAGCACTCCCCTGTCATTGTACTGTTATGAATATAGAACAGATTTTTTTTAACAAAAATTACATCTGCAATGACAATTATACAGGGTTCAGCATGTCATTCCTTATTACACATACAGCTGAAATTCTTGTGGAGTAGCTAATCTGCTCAATCAGTATAATTGCCATTATGAGGAGAATGTTAGCAAGCCTACTATTATGATTTTGAACTATATATAAGAACTCTCATATAATGCCCTTGTAGTTTACAGTGAGGGTTTATAATTTGTCAAGGATGTGAATCACAGCATCAATAAGTGAAAATCTGTTTTTAAGTATGACCTTTTTTTTTTTTTTTGCAGCATCCGCTGCCTTTGAGACTTCTCTACCTAAGAGTACTTTTTAGATCATTTTGTATATGGCACTTTTTCCTGTCTTATTAAGTATTTAACTTGCATTAATTCTTCCTATAGATAATATTGATTATAACTGGACCTGCTAGATTCTGAGGCCAGAGACAAATGACGTTCTTCATATGTATTTTGTATACTTCCAGTGAAGAGCATTTAGAAATTTGCTCGCCTCCCTCGCCTGTTTTCCTGTTTTCTCTCCTTCAAAAAAGATGGCCTTCCTTATACAGACTTCTTATTTTTTACTTACATTTTGCACACATCCATTCACACATATGCAGAGTAATATAATACATTATTTGTTCCTTCTCAGAAATTAATGTTTTTCCCCATTTAAATTTATTTGAAATCTGAGTGGCTGAGGAGTAATTAACTGCTATATCTGCTGTTATTGCCTGAGAAGTGATAGAAACTTACACATAAAAACATTTTTCAATACAGGGCCATTACGTTGCTGTACAGATACAAGAGGGCTGGTTAGGGATTAAAGTGGTAAATGGCCGTGAAGCAAACAGGGCAGTATGTCATTGTCCGTGAATATTTATTTCTGAGGCAATAGACAGATTGCAAAGATTTCAATTATTAGGTAGTTGTCTTTTAATTAATTATTTTAAAAGTACTGTAGTAACTCAGTATATTGGCCTCGTTCTGTCAAACAGTCTGAATAAAAAGAATGAGAATAAATTCCATTAAAATCAGGGCAAATAGTTACCGTGTAGTGTGCAATTGCTCAAAGACAAATCACAGTTATCATCCCAATATTTGTTTCTATCAGACAGACTGTCAAAGGCTGAATACCTATTAACTCCATCCAAGAGAAGGTCAGGAGCAACTCAACAGTTTGCTGTTTTTTAAAAGACATCGATCGTTAACATATTCATTGCATACAAGTTTCTAAAGGAAGGGTAGTATGTAAATGCCCTCAAGGCTCAGAAGGATCTGTCTGACTTAAAAAGAAGAACACTACAAACATTATTGAAGCTGAGAAGGCAAGTGGAGAGTATTGTACCTGGAGAGGACTTGATTAAAGCTCTCCATGCATGTTCATTTCACTGAACAAACAAAAGCGAATGAGTTGCACAGTGGCATAGCACCTTCGTGGTCTCGGTTTGTTGTGCAACTAAATGGAAAGAAGGGATATGGGCACACATCCCTGATTTCCATTTTGGAGCAGAAGTCTGTAAAAGAACTCCCAGATTGTTAGGTTCACATCCTGATACTCTTTTGTAAACGTACCTACGTTGTCTTTTAACAGTAGGGCTGAGTCAATCTTTGTCGCTGTGCTTCCCCTTTTCCACCCCCTGCTGCACCCAGGTGAATATCAATTCAAGTCCTTTTGGATCTGTAGGTGTACCGATCACCTTAGAGTAAAATTAGTTGTAAATTCTTAGCATGCTAACCTTGTTCTGTATCACAAATGAGAAAGGGACAGTTACATCCTTCATTAGCATTTCATCGTCTCCAGTTCCTCTGTGCCCTATGTTGCATTTTTAGACAAGAGTTTTATACTCATGCAACCTCGGCTTTCATCACCTTGTCTCAGAGTTCTAGCCTCCTGTTCTTCATTTCTATCATTTTAGGAGTCTTTCTTTTTAAAGTTTGAATTCCATCTTTATGAACATTGGTGACGAGAACTGTGTAAAGTCATCTCTGTGAGATGCCTTGCACAGTACTGGCAGTACTGTTATACCAGAAATGCTTCATCTAATATATTCAAGGAACACTTGTCTTCTGATGTCTGTATCATGCTTGTGGCACACAGCCATTCTGTGAAAAGTTAATTCAACCCAGTCTTCAGAGTTCTGATCATTTCTGCCTGACATATTCCCAGTTTGTAGCAAATATTTATTGCTGTTCATGTGTCAAATGTATTGCCCTCCTCAAAGTATTTTAATATTTTTCTCTAATTCTTGAAGGTATTTTGTTTCTCTCTCCCATTCTTTAGAATTATCCAATTCTCGTTACTGCATTTTGACCCTGCTGTCTATTGCCAGTGTTTTGCAAGTGCACTCCTAATATTTATTCTAAAGTCATTGGTAAAAATATTAAAGAACCCAAGTTGAATCTTCAAAGAATCCCTCAAGAAACCTTTCTTTGCTCTTTCTCAGCACGACCTATTGCCTCTCACTTGAGGCATCTTCTTTATACAACAGATTCTTTTTTGATCCTCATTTTCTTCAGCTTAACTGGCAGTTTTCCCATGAGGCACAGTATCAAATGCTTTAATAGTCAAAATAGATGAGATCTACTGAATTCCTTTTATAATAAAATATCCTATCAAGAAAAGCTGCTGCACAAGTCTAGTCCAACCTACCTTTGCAAATCTGTGTTACATTTGATTCTGTTTTCTGTTCCTTTTATTCCCTCAATTAGTAATTTTTAAAATTTTGTTTCATTTAATAATTGTCAATATCTTTTTTCCCTTATCCTTACCTGCCAACATGAGATATATTGTAATTTTTCAGTTAAAATTAGTCTGTTTTTTAAAATTGCTTACTACTAAGTTTGCACTTCAAAGTGCCAGTTTTCTCTCCATCTACTATGTGAGTTATTCCAGTTTGCCATGTTTGTTATCTCTGAGTTTTATTCCACAGGAGCAGGAAGTGCTGAGAACATTAGTTCTTTTCCCCTTTGAAGAGAAATTAGAAGTGAGGAAAAAGAAGAAAATACCAATTGCTTTTGTCCATTGTCAGAACCAGAATACAAAGAATCATATATAAAGTGCTTTGATCAGCAATAAAAAAAAGATTTCTTTTCATCTCTGCCTTTTTTCTTCTGTTTTTACCTTTTCAAATGTGTTGTTTCGTGCTTTTCCATGAGCCAAGATTCCCCTTTTTTGAAAAAAAAAGCCCAAGCAAACTCACAAAAAACCCCAACCTGTAATTTCCCTGTGAAGGTAATTCCACTGAATACTGTGATAAATTTTAAAAACTTGAAAATATTGTAGTGTGACCCACTTTATAAACTGATAGGACTAGGACTAGGACTAGGACATGTAAACACTAACTTTCTGCAAATCTCATAATCTCTTTACATAGCTGATAATGGTAATTGATTCTGATTTTTTTTCCACAGAATTTAAAATGCTGTTGAATTTTCAGAAAGCAATTATGGACAGACTGTTTTCAACTTGGTAACTAAGCTAAATATCACTATTCATATAAGGCTAGATTTTTGGGTTTTAATCAGAAATATACAGAATGTCTTCCCAGATGTCCCTCCTTGCCTTTTCATGCAGAATTAATTCTGTAAGAAGTTGCAAGAAAATCCAGCACAGTGAAATCTAAATTATCTGTAGGTGGATTATCCCAGTTGTGGATTAACTCTTCAGAGTCATGTCAGGTTTGGTAACATATTAGTTTATTGATGTTTGTACTGATTCTGATACAAGTCTAGAACAATCTTGTAAGTTTCACACATCAAGAGATCAAATTAATGTACCCTATTGGAGCAGAATTGGATCCATAAAGCTAAATTTATGATGTGTCTGTATTACCAAATTATATTATGTCCTGCTTTACTGTGGGGTGTTGTCGTCATCCCCTCTACATCAGCATGAGTTCACTCCTATTTGGAGTGGATCAGTCAGATTCTTTGGCAAATGGGCTTGTTTGGAAAGAAATACATGAGGTTTAGGTCCCTCTACACCATATCTATACAGATAAAATTCTTTCAGAAACCCTAAAACTTGCTTCGGCCGTGCACTGCTATGTGTACAGTGCATCCTGGAAAGAGTTTGACGACAGTCCTTTCCTTGCCTTATCTTCCCTCCCCTGCATCTAATTCTGGCACTTGCATAGAAACAAATTAGTTGGTCTTCAGACACCTCCATTATTAAACATTTTTCAGTTTCTCCAGGCTTTTTTTAACTCTGGTAGCATTAGTGTTCAGTAGCACAATGCCTGAGCACTGCCATCAACCAGAGCAACAGTGCCAATGAAAATTAAAACAAATGCCAGTTGTCTTATATGAAGGATCAAAATGCAAACTGGATGTTCTGTTGCAGTTTGGCATAAAATGAGCTGGACCTAAGCCTGAACTGCAACATGAGCACAGAAGTCTACAGTCACATCTGTCTCTCTGGATGTGAAAGTATCTCTAAGCCCACCGAGACTGTGAACTTGGGGGTGTCTCAGCATACCTGCCTTTTTTCCAATACCCCTGCCATTGGTCTCTGGCCTTGAGACAGATTGGCTCTCATGAGTGTCTTGTTCTGGATATGCTTTAAAAGGAGGAAGGATGAAATACTGGGCAGGGAAGACTAGTAAGGGATGTATGCTGTGTCACCAGGGGGAGACTGGCAGGCCAGAGACAGGAATGTTGTAGCTGCACTGTATTCATAACCGAGAAAAATTGCCTCTTTAATCAGCAGATTCCTATGCTCAGCAAATGTCAATGAGAAATTAATCACACACGTTTAACAGCTTACACGCTGGGGAGAAAATGGAAGAGGTGAATTGTGCATTTGTCTTCAAGGATGAACTCTCTTCTGGAAGGCAACCTTAAGTTAGGCTTTAGACACACTGTTAGGTTTTAGACATCCTGATTGTCTCAGGCAGGGAAGACTGGGGAGAAACTCCCCGACCTGTATGACACAGGAGGTGAGACTGGATGATCTGACAGTCCCTTGTGGCCCTAGGCTCGGTTGGTCCATGAAGCAGTCACTTTTTCATTTCAGTAGCAGCTTAGTCAGTTAACTTAGCTCATTTAACAATATTTTCTCAGTACCTGTGTGATTCATTGGTAACGCATACTTGAGAAAGCATCCATTATTTGCAGAGCTTGGTTTGCTTTTTCATTTTGGCAGAACATGAAGCTGAAACAGATGATTGATGGTTTTTTCTGTTTATTTTCTAAAAGATGTCAAGCAGCATATTTACTGACTCGACTCCTGCTGCAACTTGTTAGCTTGAGCAGTGTAAACACATCTTAACAACCCTTAGTAATTGTGGGAAGCAAAACATCATGAATATAATGAAAACTGACAGCACTGATTTCCATTCCTGTAATTCTTTTATGCTTACAAAGACAAGCACAGTATTTTGTTCAGGTGTTTTGAGGGTTCTAAAACTTCCAGATAAGAATTTATTACTACTCATGTTTCATATATATTACTTGCTTAATAAAAAAAAAGTTAGTATTTTGTTCTTTATGTCTCATATTACTTCACAGCACCTTATATACCATGGTGGCTATCCATGACACATTTTCTCTAGAATTTGAAAGTGAAAGGTCTTTAGTTACAGAGAAAAATGACTAGTTGATGTGGTAACTTACAGATGGGAAAAAAAGCTTTAGATGAAGCTTAAGTGAAATGTAGGGAAGTACATATCATCCAGAAGAAATTGTGTGTACTGATTTATTCTGGGAATAAGTAATCGACAACAAAATTAGAGACTTGTCTAAGGCAAAGGGAGTGTAATTCTCTGCCACTTTTTCTTATGAACGAATGTTATGGAAAAACAATGATTTTTAAAATATTGCGAAAAGCTGTATCAAACATCAAGAATAATTTGCATGTTTTCAGCAAGTAATAAATGGTTTCAGAGTAAGCTAGTAAATAGTAAATGGCATGGTGAATTTCATGGAAATGCAAAACTGGAATACATTCAGTATAATATTTCCGTTAGTTTTAGTCATTCCTCCATGAAATGTCATTCAGAAACTTGCCATACTCACCTCAAAGGGGAATATTTACAGTTTTCGTACTCGCTTTCCTCCTAAACATGCTAATCCTATTGAAGAAACTAATCCTGAATATTAGTCCCATAATGACTGAAAATTAGTTTCTAGTTTAAATCATTTATCATGACTGATTTATTCTTATGATCATCCCTCATCATAAGTAGGTCGTCTCCTTCTCAAGTGTTCCCACTTTGGGAATACTGTATTCCCACATTGCCTGTGTGGGAACACTTCTGATCCCCTCTTTCATCCTTCATTTTATTAGGCTTATGATGCCTTTCAGACAAACACACCAAAAAACCAGACTCTCCATTCATCTCCAGTTCTGATCAAAATTCATCACTTTGGCACAGATGACCAGAACTGCATTTCCTTAGTGCCTTGCTCAACAGAATTGGTACTTGCGTGAGACAATGCTTTGCTTCATCATGATCTCATCACAGTGGTGGTGCAGGATAATCTCACAGATAGTTAGTAAATCTTTTTTCTCCAGCTTTCCCTAGTGATAATGATGTCTTTTCAATAGCCATTTTTAGGCTATCTTGAGCTAATTTCAGGAGTGGAATAAGTGAACTTATTCCAATGCAAAAATTCAACGTGAGATGCAATATAATTATTAGAATTGCTTTCATAGTAATTCAGAGGAGTCCTTTTAGGATACAATTATTGAGTAGTTTACAGTTTATTTAGTTTCATTAGGAATGAATGCAATTGCGAATGCAATTGTTTTGTTTACCTGGTTAGTGGTAAGGTAATGAAGATCAGGCTGAATTTGTAATCAAATGAGTTGTTTATGCTGAAGTCAGATGTGCCAGTCATACTCTGTATTAATATCACTGTTTTTTTCCTAAGACTCATTAACTTCTGTGGCACTGCTAGTGATGTATCTTCTATATGGATAGTACTATATGGATAGTACTATACTTCTATATGGATAGTAGCTGTGTGTTCAGGGCAGGGAGGAGACTGATCGCTAGAGGAAACAGCGGTTTTAGTCCAGGATAATATAGAAACCACTGGTCACCTGCCTTTAAAATATCTGGCAAGTTGCTTTGACTTGCCAGAAGTGTTAAGTGTTAAAAATATTTATTGCATGCAGATTGATATTATTGACATCAATGAGATTATTTCAGTTGTTTAATTAATCTGCTAATGTTCTATGTCATGATGAATGCAAAGTGGGGAAGAAATGTCAGCAGATTTTTCTGAGTATGAAGATGTGTATTCATGTAATTTGCTATTCTTGTGATCCATGAGCATTCACAAAAAATGAGAAAATAGGATTTCTGAGACTCTCACTGGCATTGTATTATCAGCTTCATAAGTCGTCTGCAAAGCTGGTTATTGTGGTCATACTTTAGACATGATTATATTGTACGTCATTTCCATCCAGGCCATGGTTTATTCTTAGCAAAACAAGCATTGTTAAGTAAACAAACTCTGATAGCAAATGCTAAAGTTACTCCTAACAATGCAAATTATGTAGTTGTGCAAATCACTTTTAGTAATTATACTATGATTGTAAAAAATTTCAGTTAGACTCTTCCTTTATCTCTCCTGACACTTTCTGGGATCTAGTGCTATGAGGGTTTGTTAAATTGAAAACTAATCAGCGTTTAATTGCCCTGTAAGAATCTTAGTTACAGTTGGTTTACCTTTGAAGTTTGCTTTCTTTTTGAAGTCTGCAGGGTAGAATGAGTGGTCTTCATGTCATTTGTAACTTTTGCATTTGTGCTTCTTTTATGTGGAGTTTTTAGTAGGCTTCTCTCAATTCTGTTATAACATCCTTATTTTATAAGGCTACGATGCTGAAAAGAATGCAGATTCACTCTTATTGCTGAACAGCAGGTAGAAAATTAGTCATTTGAATAATTAGTTATTAGAAATTAGTTGTATGAATTACTGTGATTTGCACTTCTCTTATTTTTAAATATGCCTAAAATGGAATGTCTTATTTAGATGAAACATTTGGAATTTTTGATGGCTGCGAAATGCAGGAATATTGCTGATTACAGTATTGAGTCATCTGGTAAGAATGAGATTGTACTGACAATAACAAAAAGGGTCTCTGCTGTCTGCTGTTTTTGTATATGTGACCTTGAAGAGAAAATGGATTACCTTATTGCAGAAGTTGAGCATCACTGATGCATCTGTTATTTCTCACATATTAAATAGATAATGTTTACAATGATCAATGATGCTTTTGTGAATTAAGTATTTTCTCTTTCTAGTGATCTGGACATTCAGCTCTGTTTATGTGTACTAAATGTTTTCCCCTAATACTTGAAATTGCTTATCCTTCAGGAAATTCTTGCTTTACACCATTCCCATTAGTTTCTAACAACATTTTCTCTTACCATTAATCATATTTGTAACTAAAGCAATTTTGGTTTGCATTTTATATTCATATAGAGGCCATGAACCAAGCAACACCTGCTAGAAAACTGGAAGAGGTTCTTCGCCTTGCAGAACTCTGTATCGAAGTATTGCAGCAAAATGAAGAGCATCATTCAGAGGTGAGGCTGTAGCTGCATTTGTTGTAGAGAATGGTTTGTTCCCAGGTTTTTTCTCCCCTGATGTGAAGCAAGTCTGTCAAGAAACATTTTAGCTTTACTTTCTGACATATGTTTAAGGCAGTTCACATTTACAGAGGAATAAGAGACTTGAAGCTTATGAAAAGTGAAGTGAAATAAAACTCTACTTGAATTCGCTTGAATGAACTGTAGGTTTAGAAATTAAAATTAAACAGCATAAAAAAGAGAAAGCATCTTTATGCTGGAGGTGGTGAAGTGGTTTGGAAAACATTCATAGCCTTATACAGTTGTTCCTTCCAACTTTTCACCTCTCATTCAAGATAGAAAGAAGATGTAAATGAATTTTTGTTTTCATCATGCTGTGTAGATCTAGATTATATATCTAAAAATAATGACGGTTATAATAATCACATTCACATTTCTTTTCTGTTGTTTGGAAAAGTACACTTTTAAACTTGTGCTTTTTAAAATGGCATTGTAAGGTAGAAGAAATAAAATAGAACAATCCCATGTTTCTTACTCTCACTTCTTTTGCTTCATGATGCATAATATTTAGAATTATAGCAACTTTTATATCACGGAATTAAAAAAATAAGCTTGGACAGATACACACAATTGTATATATTATTGGCATTTAATTAATAAATACAGTTTTCTAAGGTTCATGAAATTATTTTTAAAATGTTCTCAAAAAACTCAGTAAATAATTTTGGGGAAAACATGCAAAGGAATAAACATGATTTAGTATATATAGTTGTAAAATATGATCATTCAAAACGTCTGGTTTTATATCACACTATGGAATCTAGTTTTTAGCTTACATCTGTCATGTGTGAACTTGTTATAGATGTTTTATCTTATACTGAAGAAACAGCTGTTTTGATGATTTGAAATTAATTCCCTGGAGGTCCTGTTCTACTCTACCGTTGCCACTGTGTTACACTGTAATGATTACTTAATAAAATGTATATATTATTGTCCTTGTCTTTTGAGGACCTGAATTACTGTAAGAATATTAGACTTCTGTGGAAAAGAAAAAAGCAGATCAAATCATACATGCATTATTAAACATCTCTGTTCAAAGATTGCTTTCTATGCTACTTATTTGCAGTCAGAGATGTGGTGTTTTTCAGAAGGGTAAATATATTGTATAGGCTCTCAGAAAAATCTATTCAGCTGAAGTTTTCAGTCTAATCTAAAATAGCTTGAAAAGAATAAAGATAACTTTAAGGCTATTTTCCCCTTCATTTAAGTAATAAATGTTCAATTTCACTGAAATTTATACGGCATATAGAATTTCAATATTAAAATATATGTGCAGTAAAGATCACAAAATTATACATTCTTCATTCAAAACTGAATTTTAAGTATGGTGACTTCACATCATAATATTAAGTAGATATTCAGTGATGGTACAGTTGACAGATCTGTAAAATAGTATATCACATTTTTAATACTAGACTTTTTTCTTTTTTTAATTCATAACATTTACAAATTTCGGGGATTCCCAAAGGGAAGAGAGGTATGTGATTCTTGATGAACTAAGCATTATTTTTCACTGCTTATAGCATGGAACTGTGTGTTGAACGTGTAGCATAAACTGTTTTGATGATTTCTGCTGTTGTATAGCCACATTTGTGCGTCTTTCTAGAATCTAAGAACTCCATTCTTCCTTTAACCCAGTCACTGTTTTTGTTCTCCTAGAATGTGTGTCACCCATTGCGAGTTGCTTTTAGCCTGTTTTCATATTATCCATAACAACTGTGCTGTAACTTTTTTTTTCTATTCTTCTTCCTTGCTGCCTAAGTAATGATGGGTAGTTTTGGAGAGAGTCAGAAAAATTTCTGCCTAGGTTCAAAACGCCTTTTGCAAAGGGGAAGAAAATGAAGAGAAAATATGCTGATTTTCTAGTTTTGGTTTTGCTTTGCTTTGAAATGTTGACAATGTTTTTTTGAAAAGAGTTTTGCTTGTGCAGAAGAATCACCTGCCAACGCCTGTATACATTTTTTTAATTTTTTTTGGTTTGCATTTAGTTATTTTCTAGGGTAAGGAGATTTTAATGAACTCACATTTTAAACAGGATTTATTAATAGTTTGATGAAAAAGATTCCATTTCAAACTCCTACCAAGGTTTTTTTTGAAGCTTCATCTGTCCTTCTCACTATGGTGCCAATCGTCATCCTTCAATACTGACACCACAACACACAAAGTACTTTTCAGTAATCGCAGAGGATGCTCAGCATTTCTTTAAAACCTCTTGCCAGTTCATCATTTCTCCATTTTCCTCATGTCAGAAAGAACTACAGGCAGTCATCAGAAAGTCCAGGATGCAAAAACATACTTTAGAACACTTTACAGAAGTTGTCTTTTATCTGATGCTTTTCAAACCTGAATACATAATTCTACATTACCTAGGACCTACATTTCAGAAACTCAAGTGAGAAGTTCTGTGATTTTATTTGAAGTTGTGGGGACTCAGCACTGGTGTAGATCAAGCTACATATGTTCCATACTGGCAACTCAAAAATATTCAAAATGAGATGTTCAAAATGAGTGGCATAAGTTTGAAAGCAGTTATATTTTCCTATTTACTGTATGTATGTATTTCTGACTGTAAGACATTTTTTGTGAACTCTGAGCAAAACAGTCTCAGCAGTATTTGGTATTCAACCTATTTCATACTGTCACTTCACCTTTATCTTTAACTCCCAAGATTGTGCAGCTCCCCCTGATCCAATGCCCAGCTTCAATACTGACCTTTAAAAGCCTAGATTTATGTGACAATAAAAAGGTACAATCGCTGTATGTCTTTAATGTGGAGCTGGCTTTATTTGCTGACACTGTTTTTCACAGATCTCTTCTTTAAAGCTAGGATTACTGAATAATATAATTTTTTCACAGAGAAAACTCTGTATTCCAGTATGTTAACTTACTGAAAATGAATATAGACATTAGTGAACTGCTCAAGATGTATACATTGCATTTGCAGATGGAAAACTGGCTGGCTTCCTCAGAGAAGCCAATACCTTTAAGGCAAAAATAGAAATTAAAAAGCGCTGCGTAGCTGTTAAAAAATTCCTCAGACTTCAAGCAGTTAAATTTCACACCAAAATCATCCCTTCTGATTACCAATGAATGCAAAATGTATTCATAAAAATTTATTTAAAGAATTAATTCCTCTGATTACTACCAGCTTTAGAATTGAATGAGAACAAAAGAAGCATATACAATAATTTTTTTCAAGGATGAGGCCTTCATGCTTTTCTTTGTTCTCTGCCAAAGAGTTGCAGGTATTTATACTCCTTTTTTGATTTTTTTTAATATTTTTGTTCTGATTATGTCACCTTTCCCAACATAACCTGTTTGATTTCTTACATTTTTGATGCAAGGTTTTATAAAATATTTTCACATTTTTCACTTTGCCCATTCCTTTTCTCCAAATGAGATAGGATATGCCATGACATACCCAGATGTATTTTGCCATAGATACAACAGATCTCTTTGCTTTGATTCGTGCTTAGTAATTCTGTTTTGTCATGTTTGCAGGCATTTGCTTGGTGGCCAGAACTGTTGGCTGAGCATGCAGAGAAGTTTTTGTCTCTGTATTCTGTTGATATGGATTCAGCACTTGAGGCACAGCCTCAGGACTCCTGGGACAGCTTCCCACTTTTCCAGCTGCTGAATAATGCCCTCAGAAATGACAGTAAGATCTACATTTTATTACATTTTCTATGTATTAGATTTTTTAATGTGCTCACACTTTAGAAATGTATTGCTAAATAGTATAATGCTCAAAGCAAAAGTGACAATGTCTATTTTTATGATACATATCCTGGTGCTCCATTTCTTGGAAGTTGATCAGTTTCTGTCTTGCACCATTTCAGTCTTTATTCTGGTAATCCCTTAACTATTTAGTATTCACAAATTTTTCAGTTTTGAATCAATTATGTACAAGTAGTATAAGATGTATTGATAGTTCGCATTTAATCTATACTGCTTAAATAAACTTGTAGTCTACATTTCCTTCTAAGCCTTCAAGTAAACTACTTCCAGACTAATTATGTCTATAAAGGTATTGTAGGCTTTGCATGAATGGAGTAAAAGATATACAACAAATGTTCTGTTTGGATCCTTTGTTAAACCAACTACATCTTCAGAAACTTATTAAAATTGCCATGATGGTGTCATTTAAGCACAGATTAGAAGGCTGCTCAGAAATGTGTAGAAAT
Source organism: Sclerurus mexicanus (assembly GCA_013396755.1). Taxonomy (NCBI): domain Eukaryota; kingdom Metazoa; phylum Chordata; class Aves; order Passeriformes; family Furnariidae; genus Sclerurus; species Sclerurus mexicanus. The sequence goes on along the minus strand of VWZF01000137.1, from coordinate 97,376 downwards.
TGCTCAATCTTAGTGCAGATCTCAGAAGAGTTAGACTCCTTTAAGGTGGATTATACACTACTTTAAATGGGTGTCTGATTATCTAAAATCCGATTAAAATCTGAAGCCTATATTTAAGTGTCTTTCCTACCATCTTATATTTTCAGTTTAGGAGAATAACTAACTCTAGTTGTGATGTTACATGCACTTAAAACAATTGTTTGTTTTCTGAAAACTCTGTAGGTGTTTTACAGTAGTCTTACCAGAAGAATTTATGTTTTAACTAAATTAATGTGTCACCTGTGTTCTTTGAGCTTTGGTTCCAACCTGAGAGAAGTGTTAGAAACAAAGAAGGGTTGTCCTCACATGCAAAGAGATTGCTGATAGGCTACTGACTTTTCTTTCCTTAGAAGATTAAGTGGATAATAATGCTAAATTATTAGAATAGGCTTAAGAAAGACATTGTCTGAAAACTTTCATGCTAAAGCAATTATTATAAATATTGTAAAACTTTAACTGAAGTATGTGAAACAACTGTTGTATGAAATATCACACGTGTATACCAATTTCAGTAACTCCATAATGGTAATACATATAGTAAATTACAGTTTCTGGCAAGTGAAAGCCATCTGGAAAATTATAGGGTTTTTTCTCCTCAGAAATACTGGAAAGCAACCATGGAAATTAGTCACCTTTTAGTCAGCAGATATGTTAGGAAGTGGCAAGTGACCATTCTACGAAGAACTGATTCCCAAGTGGAACATGCCTCAGTGCTTACTCATTAATTAGCAGCCTTTTCACCTTGTAACTGCATTAAAGGCATTAGAAAGTGCTTCCCATACTTATATAATCAATTTTACAGTCTTCCAAAGTAAAATAAATAATTCTGGCACTACTCTACATGAAAACCTATTCCTGAAAACTATTGCCTTCATAAAGATATATTTAGAAAAAAAAAATCTAAAAAGGGAAAAACTGGAATGTGGTCTCATGAGGATAAAATGGCTAGTGTTAATAATTAACAAGGAGAGTGAAGTGGAGTAAATTAGCCATAATAGAGCCCACAGTGACTGGCAAAGTCACCTCTCATTATCAAAAAACTCATTAGGAAATGAAGAGGTGGAAATCCCACTGGGTTATTCTCACTCTCTGGCTATATCAGAGATTACTTTTCAGATTTCTTTCAAATGAAGAACTCTTAGGTCACCATATTGCATATTAGGTTAATCTTCAGTGAAATTTGGAGGACTGACACCTGCATGTTTTTCTATCTCAAGAGCTTTAAATGAGCTCTAAATCTTCAGTGCAGGAATCAGTTTTCACATAAACCTGACATGAGAGAACTCTTAACAATAAAGAATCAATCTTACATTTACAGCATTAAAGGAAACTTACATGTAAGACTATTTTTATAACTATGTCACTAAAATATAATATTAGAAAGGCTGTGAGATAACAAAACTGCATAGTCTTGGCTAATCAAGTAATAGCAAGTGTGTTATGTAGTGTACAAAATATTGTACAAGATTCAAGGCGAATACTTCAAAGCTAATATTCAATTAACAATGAGAAAAAAAATTGTATTTTCCAATACAGCATATAACTTTTCATGCAGTAAGAGAGGGAAGGATAGGCAAGTCCTGACTGAAGCTTCTCATTTGTATTATGAAGGACTCGATTTTGTGTCACCTTAAGATTCTCCATTTTTTTCTGACCTTGTTTCACAAGGAAGAGTTCATCAGTGATTGTATTCCTGTTGAGTCTAACTGAAGAACTGCTTTAAAACATGGAGGTAGTATGATCTTCCCATCTTATAAAGTATTTCAATTTTTCTCATGAAAGCTAACTACAAAAAGTGATTTAAAAGAATGGCATTTATTGCAAAGATGAATAATAAATTGAAGATAAATTTGTTGTGATTTTTCAAAATGTAAAGATTTGAAAAAAATTATTGTAGCTGCTTTTCTAGTATACATTTTAATGATCTCCAAAATTTCTGTTGTTCATACACAATCATGCCTGACTGTATAAAGTTTCACAGATTGTACAGTGATAGCAGTACAATAAGATAGCAAAATCATTTTTTCCAGAATTAGGTTCTCATAGAGGGAAAAAGGACATAGTCTTATTCTGTGTAATGACTATGTTACTTTTTGTCCAGAGAGCCTATAAACAATGTTGTGAAGGGATTGGCTCTAGAGGACAATTTACTTTCTGTAGTTGCTTAATTATCCAGATTAATCAAGTTTTTAGTACCTGAAGACAGACATGTATTAATTCCTTTTCATTTAAGATGGTATCAGAGATATCTTTGAGTGGTATATGCCTAGTTACATGAAGTGTCTCTATATTTGGCTTATTTTTGAGGTTTTTCAACTCTATATTGAATATTCTGCTCCTTTCCTTGCCAAGTTTTCTCTCCAAACGTCACTTAGTATGTATTGTGCTGTTGCTCAGCATTATTGCATTACTGCATTGACACAAATCATTCAAAGGAGTATTATAAAATTAACTCATAAGCTTCATTTTCCATCAAGTATCACTCAGTGGAATGTCCATGCACCTGTTCTAACTCAGCTATGACCTGCAGACAGCCTGATGAAGCTGATTTAGACGAATCAGCATGGCATGTGTTAGCCTTTTGCATGCCCATGCCAGTATTATGGTTATTGACTTCAAACAGGAATTATCTTACATGGTTTTTCCACTGCTGCTGTTGCTAGTATCAAAGTGGCAACCTCCACCAGAGACAGCATCATCACCTTCCTGCTTTGTTACTTCCTCTGTACCTCTTTTGTACTAGAATTTATGTATAACATCATAGCCCCTATCTTAAACTACTGGGTGGAGTTAGAAAACAACTTGGATTTGATGTGGTCAGGGCAAACATTATACCCACACCAATACCTCTCCTGAAACCTTACATTTCTCATTAATTGCAATGGGAATCTTTTCTTAGATCAGGGACTTAAAATTTTTGCTTAGTCCTGTTAGGAGCTACTTTGAAATTACAGCCTGCCTTTAGATAAGAGCTACACATCTTGGTTACTGATACTGACAGCTAACTCAAGCTGCATTATTCCTTACCATAACATTCCATAACCTTTTTCTTTTTTTACTGAATGGGAGTTCTAGGCACGTATATACTTTGAAATGTCACTCTGTTGTGTAAAGATAAAAATAAATTTTCAGCTTGCTTCCACAAAGTATACCTCTAAAATCCACTTTTCAAGTACATCTTACATGTAAAAACACAAGATAATTCCTATATAAGCTGAGACACTTGCACTACAATTTTCACTACATTTTAAATAGCTGATTAAGAAGTTGTTTCTGGAGGCAGAATGTAATATGAATAGGAAATAAATGGAAATATAAACTTCCTTTTCAAATGTCATTGCTTGAGTTTTACTTGCTAATGTAATCTGGACCCTTTCCTTCTTGAAGTTTACTCTTTTTTATTTTGGATTTTAAAATATACGAGAAAAACAAAGTAGCGCCTACCTGAGAATCCTGGGGAGAGCAGGATAATTACAGACTGTGTGCAAAAGTGCTAATTTTGTCAGTTGTAAAGAGACTTATGTTAGCCTGTGTCATTCTTCCTTTCTTTTGATTCTGCAGAAGCTCTGTAGGGCAGCATAACATGCTGACTCCAGGATAACTCCTAGCATGTGATTGTATAAGTAAAAGCAAAAGATGCCCCACAACTTCAGTTGTACACAAGCACAGTATATGCTTTTCCTGCTATTAGAGATCAAACCTCCTTCCAGTGCTGCATAATTAGACTGTAGTTTTCATGTCTGATATTTTCTTGTCATATTTTAATGTATTTCAGCTACCTAATATGCAAAAATTTAATTATTTCAGCATTTCAAGAATTTCTCTTTTGGGAGTCTGTTTCTGTTCCTTTAATATTGCCTACGCATTATCTTGCCCTGGCATAGGCTTTCATTTTATTGTTGATTGTGTAAATATGAGGTGGCTCATATGATGAGGTTGTGAGGTGTCTGTACGGACAAGATAATGGAGAATTAAGCTACATAGCTTTGAAGACAAGTGGTAGTTGAGGGATTTAAAGTGAGGTGTTTCCTCAAGGATCTCTTGTTTCCCATCTGCTTTGATGCACAGGTGGTACCTTTTGGCAAGATCAATTCTAATCATAGGGTAGAGTGCCACGAGTCGGATGATGATACTCAGCTTACCCCTGTGCTCTGAGTTCTTTCCCTGCCCTGGATTAATCCTTGATGGAGATGTCCAGATGGGCAAATCAGAGCTGCCATGTCCTGAACCATGGAAAATGAGAAAGCTCACAGAGTTGTTGATCTGAGACAGTGCTCTTGTAAGTGTGCCCACGTACAAAGGGATCTCTGTGGAGGTGCAGTGACAATGTCTTGGCATAATTTTGAAAAGTTTCGCTTCCCTGTAAAGACTGATGTCATGATATTAAGAAAATGATTTAGCTTTGAAAGTTGAACATCTTTTATTGCCTGTGACTTCTTTAAATTTCCTTCTGACTTTGGAATAACAAGAGTCACCCTTCTGCCCATGAGGCTTCATTACTGTAATTCCCAGAGCTGAGCTTGTAGCAGAGCATTTCTGCTGTGTGCTCAGGAAACACTAAGCTACAGGTTTATCCCTTCAAGTCACTGCGATTACCCGACTAATTACAGTCCTACACTGGTTCACTGTAAAGCAGCAAGATTGACTTAATTGGCAGATTGTATTCTTGTTATTTTTAAGCTCAAAGTTACCTTCAAAAATCAGCCTAATATGCAAATTGATACTAGCCACCTTTTGTTTCTGAAAAGCAATGTTCATCAGCTGTTTACTGTGAAACCTTTGTGTTAATATCCAAATCTTCCTCAGTAGCTTTTACTGCTGGTCTCAGGTGCTGTGGTTTTAAGATATATAAAAAAATTATAACTAGAGAAAAATAGCACTGTTTTGAATTCCTGATATGCAAATAATTAAGCCAGAACTAGCTAGTTAACAAGGAGTTCTAGAGCAGTGTAAATAATGGATCATGTTTGTAATGGACTCACAGGCAATCTCAAGGGTGAATTCTCAAGTGTTTAATAAAGAGATGATCCTATGCCGCTGCCTTTTTCTCAGTGGAAACCCTAATAATCTCTGTCTGCTACCTAGCTGCCTGTTTTCATGAAACTTCATGTATCTGATATCTCAACCCCTGCATCTAATGTGGTTGAAATTAGCTAAAAGTTACAATATTTTTATCAAGAGAGGCAGTTATACAAAGCCAGAGAGACCTGATTGCATAATATTGCTTCCTTAGTAAAACTGATTGACACATAATTTCCCATTACTCTGCAAGGATTTTTTCAAGAAAAAGTTCTTGCTTTGGGATCATTTTATTCAAGAAAAAATAACATTAGTGTCCAGACATTCAGCAACAAAGGCACTTCCTTGCAATACAAGTAGAAGTAGGGAACTGAAACTTGATGGCACATTTTCCCCAGTCTCCATCTATCCCATGTTCAGTTTGGACTAGACATCATTCAGGAATGGAAGGCAAAAGAGTTTCTGGAAGTTATAGAAATTATTTTGACATGTTATACATAGAATTCTATTAGTAGTGGAACAAGAAGGATTGTAATTTTATAAGGTGGTTTCCAAGGGTTTGAGCCCTGTGATTCAGGCTTTTCTTCTTAGGAAGAGGAGGAAGCCTCCTCAAGATGTGGTTTTGGTACCCATCCAATCATCAAGAAGCCTGGATGCATGAATAGGTGGGAGTTAAAACTTGCAAAAGAATTTAAAACAACAGAATATGGGCGAAGGAAAAGGAGAGTTAGCGAAGTCATGAAAATTTCTCTCTATGGCTCAGCCTGTATAATTTCCTTATGCACATGGGAATATTCTTTTAGGTCCTAATAACAGTGCTGAAGTAATGGGTGAACACAGATGCATTCAAAATATGAAACTGATATAGTCCCTTGGTGGGACAGGACATTAGTGTGCTAAGAGTTAGGATTTGCTAAGATAACATTTCAGGAGATACCAGGGCAAACAGTGGTGGTGGCAAACATTTTCAGGCTTTAAGCATCTTCAATTTGCATTGTGTATACAGCTTTTCATGTCGTAAATCCCGTCTATGAAGCAGGTAATATTCTACTGCTTGTGAATGACATTCAAATACTATTTTTTCTGTTTGAGAGTAGGTTTTTTTTGTTCTTTCTTGGTGGGTAAGCAATGAACAAAATTGATAATGCTCAACTTCAGCAAAGTGTATTACTGATTTTAAGAAGATACAAAAATGTTCTGGTTTGATAAAAGGCTTCAGTATGTATCTTGTTTTCATTACACTGACATTTTAAAATGTACTGCACTATCCTCATGAAACACTAAATTTTCCTTTTCTGAACTTTATTTCCTACACAAGCTGGATCTTACTCTTTGCTTTTGTGTACTAAAACATTTTAAGATATACCTTTTCCTATAACAAAATAAAGCAGGGAAGGTATTTGTGCTTTGTTTGTTTTTAAAGCATTTCTGTGCAATGGAAAGTTTCACAAGCACTTGCAAGAAATTTTTGTTCCCATGGTCATCCGCTATATTGATCTCATGGAATCATCAATTGCCCAGTCTATTCACAGAGGTCTTGAACAAGAGTCATGGCAACCTGTCAAGTAAGTGCTTTTTATAAAATCTGAACAAACCACCTGCCTATAGTTTTCTGTCTAATAAGGGGTTCTCCCCCATTGTCCTCTAAATATTCTATTTTTTATTGTATTCCTACATTGTTTATTTCTTCACAGGAGCATCACCAACAGTCTTCCTAATGTAGCTCTTCCAAAAGTTCCAAGTTTGCCTCTTAATCTTCCACAAATACCTAGCTTTACTACACCAACCTGGATGACTTCTTTGTATGAATCCACGTGTGTATTCTTCAATAACCTTCTGACTGTATGTCAGCTCTGCATGGCCTTGCTGGTGTTCTGTGCAGCTGTACTTGGATTGCATGGTGTTTATCATCTCTTAGTTGAAAATTATTGTTTCTTGGGAGTGAGCCAAGCATGGACTATTAGTGAGTTGCGCTTTCTAGTACATTAAAATGTAGCAGTTTTAAACCTGGTAACTTACAAAATCAGCTTGACAAAGGTCTATGTATGAATGATGTTTAACACTCTAAACAACCTAATGCCTCTTCTGAATGAATAAGCAGTGGGGAACCTTTTGGATAGTTGATTTTAGATCATGGTTTTGTAAAATGAGGCTGCCCATTATATTTTTGCATGGGTTTGATTAACTCATTGTATATTGGTTCAGAAAAATCACTGATTGCAAATATTGTTGTTAGACTAAATATCCATGTTACAGGAAAATATTAAAATGTTAATAAGTACCCAGAATAGAAGTACATTCATTTCTTCTGTTTGAAAAAAACAAGAAACAAAACTCATTTTTTTTTTCTGATTTCTCCCCAATACTTCAGTGCTCTTCTGTCAAAAAAAAGAAGGAAAAAAAAAAGAGCATATGTACCATGTTCTGTGGGAATATTCCCATAGTTGCCTGTCAAATTTCTGTGTGAGGACACATTCATATATATTTAGAGAAAGGCTCAAGACGCCTTATTTTAGCAGAAGTTGTATTAGGAAAAACTGAATGTGAAAGACTTCAAAAAAACACACTTTCTAGACACTAAGCTTGATAATATGACTTCAAACCAAGTGTTGTCTTCTCAAGTTTTATGACAGATTTAAACACTCCTAAGCACTAGATCTGTTTTTGCAAAAGTTCATGGGATCACAGAATACCATGTTGAAAGGGACCTAAGGGACCATCTTGTCCAACCTTTCCTGGCAAAAGCACAGTCTAGGATAGCCCAGAACCCTGTCGAGCTGAATCTAAAAAATGTCCAGTGTTGGGGAATCCACTGCTTCCCATGGGAAATTTGTCCTCATTGTGAAAAATTTTCATGTTTCCAATCAGAATCTCCCCTAAAGTAACTCAAACCCATTATCCCTCACCTTTTCCATGTGACTCCTTGTACAAAGGGAGTATTATGATTGTTCTGATGTTAATTTCCCTTAAAACTGACAACATTCCTCTTAATCCTTTGCTTTGGTATGTTTTGTGTTTACTATAATGATGTTAGGTTTCTCCTGATATGCAAGTTATTTCAGCTTTCAGTACAAACTAATTGGTCTCCCACAACTCATATTCCTTTCTTTTATTCCCATATTTTCAAAGGTCACTTTTTTAAAAAAAAATAGCTTTCAGAGTTAAGAGTTGATTCAAATTCATGTATTTTGAATATTGAATATATAGTTAATACATAATAAATACAATGCTAGTTGGACGATTGTAGCAGTAGATCTTTCCTAAATGACGGGTCTGGTGCAGCAATAAATTCCTAGACTGTGTTTTCAAAATATGTGTAAGTATAGTGAAGTTCAGCCATGGACTCATCCTCCTTGCACATCTGGTATTTAGTTTCATGGTATGTATGGCAAAGCGTGCATAAAATCCTACACCAATCAGTGAAGTTTGCCTAGCATTTGGTGAACAGTAAGGTTGACATGTGCTGTAACCGCTTGCCAGCAGCAGCTGTCATTCTGCTGCTTTCCAAGAGAAGTGGGGATGAGTAGTGTCCCCACTCCCCACTGCAGTGTGACCTTTGTAAGGTCATCATCTCCTTTCAGCCACCCCACACAACATTCAAGAAGAGGTCTGCCAACATGCTTGCTCTGATGTGGGCACTTCTTCATGTTCTTTTTCCATAAACTTAGAGCTTTGAGGCTATATTTCGCAAAATGTGTATGAATTTACAGCCCTGACTGAATGTGACATTAAGTTACTTTTGTAATACTCTAGTATTCAGGCAGTATTTTAAGAATAGGACTACCTGCATCCTACTGAAGAGCCAAGTAACTTCTCAGAATAGCCATGTATTTGGATAAATAAAGAAGCAAAAGCATTGCAAGTCCGTTGTTCCTCCTCCCATGCTAAGGACTTTCCTTTTTCCCGCTGCTACTGGTGTGTCAGCTTCCAGCAGAAGTGGTTTACTTTCACTGTTATGTGAAAGAAAGCAAAATAGTTTTATTTTCCCCCACTGCTTCTCCCATCCCATCTTTTTCTAGGGAGAACAAAACTTCCCCCTACTAGTTAAATTCTTCAATGGGGAGTAACCAGTACCTAATGCTCCAATACCTGTTAAGCAAAACCCAGCGTTTCCTTACAGTTTTCTCTTTGAATGTGATGAACACCCAGCTGAAATGGACAAGAGTGGCACATTGTATTGTCCATATATGCCGCAGAGGCATCTAAATTCAGGAGCCCAGGCCCAGCATTCTCAGTCATCACAGGTGGCTCCTTCTCTCCGCTGACTCCCTCAAGTCTTTCTTTCCCAGTTCACTGTTCTCCCTCCTCTTGGCCATAAAGCAGATGTTTTGGCAAGAAGATGACTATGTATATCACAAAGCTCTGTTGGACTTCCCTCTTTCTCTTTGAAAGTGATGATTTTGGCCAATTAATCATTATAAATTTGAATTACACAATGAAGAATCTACAGTCAAAAAGGAGAAAAAGCAGTCTGTGAGCCAACTGTGTTATAGTTAAAGGTTTGTCGAAGTCCTATATCTGTTTTGTCTGTAATAGGAAGGTATTTAATATTCTTCAAACTTTACTAATGTTCACGTTCGTACTCGAGTTCACATTTAAGTTCCTTCTTGTTCAATAGAGCTGTTATGTGCCTATCTAAGAAATTCTGCTGAAGAGAAAGAGAAAGAAGTGATAATACATTCACAGTTAGGCATCCCTTGTCATGTTTTCTGATGAAAATAGATTTTCCCCACTTTCACTTTAAAGTTACTACAATTCTTTTGAACATTACTGGCAGAGATTGTTTATATTTTTTTATTTACTGTTCTTTTTTTCCCCGTTCATCACATGCTGCTTGTAACAGCATTTAGAAAGATCATCTCATTTTCAGTTGTTTTATGGGCATTGGAAAGTGAGATGAAAAGGGGAATGAGTAGTAGTCTGTTTTTCTTGATTGGTCTCAGGGGAGGACAACTCATAGGACACCTTGGCTAGACATGTAGAGCAGTGTGGATTACTATTCCATTTGGCTGAAAATAACCTTAAAGAGCAAAATAGTTTGAATATTGTGTAAAAGCTTCTAATCAGCCAGACTGAGGGGTTTTTTCCTTACTTATTCATTAATTCAAATGTACTGCTTTACATTGCTCTTCATATTTTAAATGTAATTTCTCTACCTCTTCTGGACCTGGCTTTTATGTTACATTTGTGGATGATTTTAATGGTTTATGGTTTAATTTATATATTTTTATTTTCGGTGCAGACATGACATAGTTTCCCTCACCAGAAATGTTGCAGATACAACCTGAGGTTGTCTGTTGTTATCTTGTGCCAGTCTAGAACATCAGCTTCAGGAAAAATCAAGGTTAGGAAAACATGAAATAAGATATATGCTGATAAGAGAATAGTCCTGTCTAGTCTTCAATCAGGCAACATCAAAGGAAATATGTCAACTATATTCTTCCTGCTATGGCTCAGCTATAATGAGTGACAAGAGGGACCAGGTGGAGTAGTCACAATGCCCTGATTGTGATATGAAGGAGGCTGGTCCAAATGTGTATGAGCTCTCCTGCTGGACCTCTCTGTGTGTTTATGCATGCTGGAGTCAAGTGGCCATGTCTCTTCTCTCTTTTGAGGGGTTGTATCTGTAGTGCCACATATGTCTCTGTCACAGTGCTTACCTCCAGTAAAGTGGTAGGAGGCCATGGTCTGCATTTTTAAGGATGGATGTATAGCCATAGGACTGATGAAGTAGTGAAATCTGGCTGATCTGCTTTTGTAGAATAACTTTTGAATATGGCTAGTTCCTGCTGAGCATTCTGGAAGATGAATGTATATTGTGGGGCAAATTTCTTCCAAAAATACTAAAGTGCAGTAAGAAAGAAACATGTTTTGGTTGCTTGATCCCTAGGTTGAAACACTCTCAAACTAAGAGAAATCATGGGATAACTCTATCTGTAGTATCTTTGAAGGACTTTACACAAGCTGATACTTGCAAAAGTTCTAGTCCGTCCATCCCCCTCGTCTGCTGTTGGACAGTAGAGAGATGGGGCTAAGTGCAACTGACTCTGAAATTACGGAAAACCCTTTTCTGCTGAAGAAATTCTCCATTGACCTTCTGAGCCTTGAAGCCTACATCTTGAGGCAGCATACAGAATGTAAAGCTGGCACTCACAAGCTGGTGGCTCACAGAGGATGTAGAGCTGGTGCCCTGTTTTGTAAAAGTCCTCACAAAACACTAACGGGTAATATCTCTGTACTAACCTTAAAAAAAATGTATTTGCAGTAATTTATAAAATTACTGCATCACTGCCCTTGGTAAATTCTAGAAGTGAAGCCAGCTGCTTTTGAATCTTGAAGTTGATTGGTAATGTTCTTAGATATTTAAAATTTCTCCTATATTTTCATATCCCAAACCACCCTATGAAGTTTCTTATCTAGGCAAGAAATTATGTATTCTACATCTACTCTGGAGTCACGTGTATGTATCTTGCAGCCAGTGTGCTTTATTAGTGGACTGTTTGACTAATTGCTACTTCTTAGGTACCTGGCAAGCTTAGTGGGAAGCTGCCTCTCAGCTGTTAGTGGATAACTGAATTACTTAGAAGGCTGTATGCAGCTCCTAGATTTGATATGCTGTAGGGTCTTGGAAAATATTATGTCTTGAATCTTATTTTGGCTCTGTTCAGTATAATGTAAGGCATAAAGCCGTAAAATAATTCAGGTTAAAATGGACCTCTGGAGATACTTGGTCCACTCCCCCAAAGTGTGACCAAATGCAAAGTTAAATTCCCATTAGAAAAAATCGGAGTTTAACAGGATGGACATAATATTTGCTTCTTTTAATCACCGGTAACCTGGTAACCTTCCCTGACTGCAGTGACCTGATTAATAAGAGTGAACAACCAGATAGTACCTGAAAATTTTGACCAGGAAAGCGGTGGAGTTTGCGCTTCATTTTAAAATCATAGATAACTAGTAAATGCAGTTTTTATAGAGTATCAGTTCAGTTTCCTGGTAGAGGAATATTATTCCATTCCTTAGACTGAAGTGGTGGCTTTACCATACACATTCAAATAAAAACTTTTCAGTAGCTGAGAGTGTGTCCTGTCCCTTCACAAAAAAACTCCACAAAACAAAACAAAAAAAAAGGTTCTGATATTATGGATATAGATTCAGGTTTGATTTGAATGCAGAAATTACTCCTGCTGTCAGAGGAAGGTAAAATCTGAGTTTGTCTCTTCTTCTGCAGCATTTAGCAAACAAATTAGACATTTGTGTCTGGATATGTGAACAAAGAACAAACTGTTTCTGTTGTAGCAGTTTATTTTCCCTCCCTATCTTTTTAATGTAACATGTTAGTCTAATTCAAATGTCTTTGGACAATGCTGAATAAAAAATTGAAGAATGGGAGCTCAAAATTATATGAAAAGAGAATCAATGAATTAGTGTTTCTTACAGAATTAGTCTTCCATAAACCTGTGTCTGTTACTGCATTTATTATAATTGCAAAAATTTGTTTTGTAGTCTAATTAAACAAAATTGAGTGGCTACTAGGGAGTAAACATGAATAAGAATACATTTACATGATTATGAATACATTAGTCCTTCTGAGTCCAAAAGAATTTCCTTTGGAATTCCATTAGGTGAAAAATAAAAAAAAAAGTGAAAGAATAAAAAGCAGTTAATTTGTATAATGATGAAAATTATTAGTTCTGTTTCTTTAGTTTTGTTTTGGTTTGTTTTCTAGAAAATACATGTTTTTATCAACTGTATTGTAAATACTGAGATTGTTCCTATTTCTGTCCCTATAATATTGGTCTTATTCTTTTATCCCAGTCATCTCCAAAATTGACTTATTCACTTTTGAATCACATAATGTGTATAACATAGCATCTACAGCTGCACTCTCTGCCACTGTACACACCATATGTAATGACACCTTTAATATTTGCAAGTCATACAACTTAAGAAACAGTCTAACAGGATTATAAATTTTCCAACAGTTTTGATTGTTTTTTCTTTCTATTCCTTAATTAAACTTAGTGATGTATAAAAGTGGTCCCTGTTCAGGTTCAACCTTAACAGATAGCATCCCTGTACAAGCTGTAACCTCAGCAGTCCCATGGACCTTTTTCCTGTTTCTTTTTTTTTTCTGTTTTCTCTTAGGAGCATGATACAATGTAAAATTAACAATTACTGTTTGAAATAAGTGGGGGAAATATGCATGATATCAAAAAAGCCTAAGCTAAAAACTGCATCTGAAACTGTGCAATATCCTGCTATGCTGTGCCATTTAAAACAAAAGCCAGAGTTTGTCGCTCAGGGCCAGCCTTTCCCTTAGGTGAGCACTCCTGCTCTCAGCTTGTCACCTGCTGCCCAGCCCTTGCTGGCTGTCCCCTCCACCTGCCCCGGCAGCACCACCGGGAACTGAGGCAACATTGCAGAAGACAACAATGCCTGTGAAGTCATGGCAGCATTAAGGCAGCGGGGCCAGGGAGTGGGCGGGTGGGTCTGGAAGGTGGTGGATGCTGTGAGAACAAAGCAGTGGTCCACCCCAGAGCCCTGAACAGGAGCCATGCTTTGCCTCACTTCAGTGCCCGCTGCCTCAGCTAACCTCATGTGAACCAATGGTGATGCTACTACTGTCGGAGGGGTACATTAGGTGGTCAGATATTAAAGGTTCTTTTCTGGTTTTTTATTTCGTTTTCGAATCAGACCCTGCTCCGTCCTGAGCATACTCAGCACTCACTGATTCCTTCTATGAGAGCTGGGGTCACTTAATGTTTTGATAATTCTGTTCTTTTTGTCATGAGGAGGAAGAAACAAAATGGCATTTGTGATGTATTTAAACTACTTGGTTCTGAATTGGGACTGTCAGGCAGACTTTTGGATGCTTGTGTCACTAGCATAGTGGAATTTCATGCTGCACGGTATGCAGTAATCTTATCCAGGCATTGCAGTACAATGCATCATGAAAAGGTAATTGATCTGTATTGACAGTAGAAGTGTAACTGTAGTTACTGCTAAAATTAGCCTTAAATGGTTGTATTTTATCACAGGAAATGGTCTTTATCAATCTGTTCAAGGTGGAAGAAGAACTTTAGAATGATATGGACAATCTGAGATGACATAGAGCCATATTAATGCCCTGGGTTTGTTTGTACACGAATCTATCTCTTTCAAGTTTCTCTTCTCTTTTTTGCCACCCAGATCTGATGTTATTCCCTCTGTTAGAATTAATGTGTTTATCAAGGGACTATTTGTCTGAGTATCTCTTTTAAAATATTACTACTGGCATCCTCATTTCTTTGGTAGATTTATCTACCAGAGTTATGAAGGCAAGAAAACATATGTGCAAAGTCTTAACTGTTTTGAAAAGACCCTTATGTTAGCAATTCCTGTACCCTGTATTTTTCCTGTCTTGATCTAAAATTTGAGCTAGTTCGTTTTCCATGTTTTCCAACATCCCATCTACCTCCCTAGCCTGCCATATTTCTCAGCAAACAGATGAGAAATACTTTACTTTTTTCACTCTAATAGGAATTATTTTAAGTTTTCCATTTCCCTTTTTTAAATTTTTAAAAGAAGAGCAACTGTGCTAAAAGATACAGGGAAACAAAGGAGGATGGTGGTGTGATAAGGAAATCTTATTACCTTAGATAATTCTGTGGCAACTGGGATAGACACTGATACATTTATCTTCTGTTTCTTGGGGGCTTTTTTTTGCTTTGTTTCTTATAGCAATGGATCAGCTACATCAGAAGATCTTTTCTGGAAACTGGATGCTCTGCAGATGTTTGTTTTTGATCTTCACTGGCCAGAACCAGAATTTGCCCACCATTTAGAGCAAAGACTTAAACTCATGGCCACTGACATGATAGAAGCCTGCGTCAAAAGGTACAGTTGAAATGATCCATTAAAAATTGAGAGAGATTTGAAAATGAGCACAGGAACAGCCATACTGGCTTGCAGAGGTGTATCTGTACTAGAATCTTGTCACAGGAATCGGGGCAACTCTAAAGAGATCATGAGTTACGTGTATTTCCCAATGTCTGGCAATCAGCAATTTGGCAACATCTAGGAAATACCAAGGAGATATTCTACATGTGTCGTGAAGAGAGCCTTGGAACTAAATAAACCAAATATTTTTTTCTATTCCATATTTGTAGCAAATATGAACATATCTCAGAATTCTGCTAGACAAAATCTTTTTTCTTTTTGCACATTTCTCTCCCTCCCTACTACATATGTTCAGTTAATATTACTTAATTTTTCCATTTTAGACTTTCTTTAAGAGATATATTACAAATTAGAGTATAAAACATTTCTGCATTTATATAATAAACAAAAGAAGGCTGTCTGGTAGTCATCCAACGGAGACTAAGTTTTATAGTTCTAAACTTCTGGAAATTACAGAAAATGTAGTGTGTTTTCTTGAGCTGTATCTTACAGTTATTGGGATATTCTTTTAAATTAAGTATAAGTGATCTAAAAATATCTCTGCCATAGCTTTCAGTAAATATCAGTGAGTTTAGAAGAAACATCTTTACGTCTAGAAAATTTATTAAAACATCTCCTATTAGGAGCTTCAGAAGCCATGTTCCTGCATATAAAGTTTAATCTGAACATATAAAAATAAGATTTTTTTAAAGAAATAATAGAATGGGGGAAATAAAATTTTAGACCATTTAATTGTCTTAATCATAAAATATACAATACTAATAAGAAAGACTAAAGAAAGAGAGAACTGATGACATAGTATTGCATTATTTTATGTAAACACAGTAGGAAAATGAGAATCTCAGGCTTAGTATATGAGCCTGTTGCTAAAGCTACCGTGATGAAATCATGGTGAAACAAAGCAGAAACATGAAAGAACATTTCTGTCTGATTATGAAAGGGGAATGATATAGGGAATGGAATGAAAGTTAAATCTCTAGCAAAGAAAGATCTAAAGAATTTGGTGTGGAAGCTCAGTCAACTACAATTCTGTTATAAATCTCAGAAAAATGGTGAAATCTTGAAGGACTGGAAAACTATCAGTGTAATCTTAGTCTGAAAAACCATAGAAAGAGTAGCACTGAGATACAGTGCTACTAATCTATGGATTATATTGATTTTGAGCCTGGAAAAAAAATGAAAGAAATCTTTATACTGGGACTCCTATGAACAGGACTATAATACAAGATGTATGTAATTAGTACTACTTAAACTAATTTTTGACAAATTAATCTTTTCAAACTCGTGTCTTTTTTTAATAGTATTACATATTAAAGTGGGAAAGCCAATTGTGTTAATATAAATACTTGGATTTCTCCCAGGCAATAAATCTAATGCCCCACATTACCATTATCTAAAACTATGCATCATACAGATTTGACTGTGTGTATTTTAATAGCATACACAAACTGGGCTAAGAATGGCTCACTGCCAGGTCACAATCAAAAGCTGGGAACACAATTATTATCACAGAGGCATTACAAAAAACAGTCCTTATGGGTTGTTTATTGTTGTGTGATATCAATCCTGATACCTTTGCTGCTTGCTTTCATAGACAATAAGAAGATTCTGGTGGCAATAAATGAAGGTTTAATTAATAATACACAATGATCCTGACATCAACACATAAAATGTAATATTTTAGAATTAATTTGTAACATGTTAGTCTTAATACACTAATTATATTTTAGGGTGGTCAAAGATGCTGCATGTCAGGTAATAAAGATTAGACAGTAGCAACTCAAAAAAGAATGATGAAACTATTCTATTCTAACTCTTCGTGTGATGTTAATATGATGTTAACATGTTAATGTTAAGAACTCTTAAAATGGAAATAGGATGCTGCTATTCACATCTTCTAGAAATATTGTGTTGATTTCTGGTACCCACATTTGAAAACAAGGGTAGGAATAAAACATTGCTTTTATATTTATGTATGCTGAACTATAATTTATTTTAGTGACATTGCTCCATATTTTCACTGACATGAGAAGAAAATAGGGGGGTTGTATTATGTGTCTCTGGATATGTCTTAATGTTTAATATAAGTACTAATATTTTCTTACTTATTTTCTTTACTAAAATTCTTTTTAGTAAAGAAGCCATAAGAAGATTTTTTCATTATATATCTTAGAAGCAAGCATTTGATTGATAAACTGCATTTTAGAGTAGAAAAGCTGCAAAGTGTGGGGTATTTTCATTGGTTTGAATTGTTTTTAGTCATCATACATGGAAACATATTATTGTCTAGTAGGTAAGAAGATAATACTTTTGTTGTATGACTGAATTCACTGAAACTCTGCAGAACCTTGAGATTACCATCAGTGCAACTGCTTATTAAATGGGTGGATATTCTGCACTTACAAAACTTTAATTCTAAAATGTTCTTATGTGCATGTACATTATTGAGCCAAAATATTTAATACGACTTACACACTTGTACCATGGTTGTTCAGAATTATCAGAGATACTTATATTACAAATTGTATTTTGATAAACAGAACAAGAATTGCATTTGAACTCAAACTGCAAAAGACAAACAAATCAACAGACTTACGTATCCCTTCTTCTCTGTGTACAATGTTTAACGTCTTAGTTGATGCTAAAAAACAGACAGCTAAACTCTGCATACTGGATGGGGGTCAAGAGGTAAGTGGAATTTTGTATGTTTAATTCCTATATTCAGTTGATCTGAAATATCTCACACTGCAGACAGTCCTTAGTAGACTCATTTCAAACTAACTGAAACGCGCCAAATAGCTCTGTTTGTACAGAAGCACACATTAACTGCTCCCTAAAGGCATCAGGCAAGACACAACCCCTCATCTTCCACCAGAGAAGTCACAGAGTGCTTCTGTAGTTTATTTGCTTTGACCTGTGAGTCTGTTGAACATTCAAAGGATTTCTTGACTCGCAGCCCCTCCAGGAATTTCTCTTGGGTTGCAACAGAGAAAGAGCCTGCTTCAGAACTCTTTTGTAATAGTAAGAGACAGCCAAAATATTGTTCTTTGCAGCCACATTTTACATGGGGAAGGTTTGATTTTAAATGGCTCATAGACCCAGCATTCATGCCTGTGAATATCCTGAAAATAGAGGAAAGAAATAATAGGGTAATTTAATGGGATTTTTTAATATGGTTTCCATGGACAGGGACCATTTTGGCAGTAGTCTGATACCAGGACTGTAGCTACTCCACAGTGGAGCACTGATGTGCTTTCAAAGGGTATGTAGACAGTGACTACTCCTTCCCATGTTGTCATTCTCAGCAGGAATAACTCATGAAAAGAAAAAGGTATATTATATAGACTGGAAGACCACCAGCATAAAATTAAAACTGTTCTTTCTCTGCTAATGCATCATCAGTATAATTTGGTTTGTAATTTGTTTGACTTGGTTTTGGAGAGAGGGTAAAAGCATTTTTCAGAATTTAGCAACAAAAAAGTATGCCTGCTTTAGGCAGCTTCACATTTACATTATTTGGTCATATTTTTTCTGTTGATTTTTGCATTTCTGTACTGTGCTCTTCATTTCATTGACTAATCTTTCAAAGTTAGTGTATTCAATGTAATTGTCCTTTTTTTTTTTCCTAATTCAATGAGACATTCATCATTTTCCTGTTATACCCTGTCGTCTTTATTTTTCCTTTTGGTTTCCTGTGACATGAACCAGTTTGCTAGTCAATGGGTAAGTGTCTCTTCAGTGTTTTTTAATTTATGTTTTTTCATTGAATACTAACAGTCACTTCATATTTTAAATGGTAATATTGCTTTTCACGTTCATTTTTTAGCCAGGCCCTCAGAATTCCTTTACAGTCTGCCCTTGTAACAGACTGATCATCAGCTTCTCAGTTCTTTTCTTCTTCATCCTCTAAGGTGGTTCCAGATGAATTCTTCACTCTTCTGCTTTTAAGGCCCAGTGTCCTGGCTTACCAGATCACAAAGTTTTAGACTTTTTCACCTCTCAGTGAGGCTCATCAGAAGTAAACCACAACTAGCAACTCTTTGTATGAGGCTCTTGCTGCCATTTCATCTTTCACATAGTGTATGAGCAGTAAACTGCAAACACATACATGCACAGCCTTCTTTGGGGACAGGCAGTACCAGTACTCCTGTAATGACCTGCAGACAGATGGCATAGCCTCATTCTCCACAGATTCTTCTCTTGCCTGCTCTGAATGATGCCTCCTTCACTGTCAGTCTGCTCAAAGTTCAGCCATCTTCTTAAAGCCCATATTCTGGAGTAAAATAATTTTGCAAGAGGATCTGAAGTTTTGTTTCGTTGAGGCTGACTGTTTTAGTGGAAGTTGGCTTTGGAGAGGAGTGGTTAAGAGATTTCTGATCTTGTGATTTTCAAAATAAATTATGAAAAAAATCAGGTTAAAGTGATTAAAAAATTATTTCTTAACAAATGTAATTTTGGAAGCTTGTTGTGATTTTTGATCAACTTGTCTCAGTTCTTTTTTTGCCATGGTCAGAAGTGAAATTACCGATTATATTCCATTTCTACAAAATTATACTTGCTTTGTGGTGAGGGGAAAAAAAAAATGAGAAAAAACCCCCAAAATATAGGAACTGAACTTACATACATAGATCCGTTAATTTTAATGTACTGTAGATGTGATGTTGCAGACACTTTCTGGAAAGGACCACTGATGTTTCATGGATCACAGAATGTGTATAGTTTTGATATTCATCAGTGGGAGAATAATTGCATATTGTTTTCAGAGAGTAAGAAACTATTGCCTTCTGAGGACTCTGTAAGCAACAGATGCCATAGGCAGTTTGAGATGATTCAAATCCTTTGCAGATAGAGACAGTATTATATTGGTCAAGACATTAATAAGGTTGGAATATAATATATCTAAAAATATAGAAAGTTCTTTGATGCATTTCTGATACACTCTTTCACTGTTTCAGTGTGTTTGCTGCTGTTTGTCTGAATTGTGTATTCACATTTTCCAAGTCTTTTAAAACTTTAAAAGAAATTAAACCCAAAAATTTACATGTTTGGTGTTGCTACCTGTAGCAGATACATATATATGGGCAAACATATCGCATAGTCTTATTCCCTCTTAATTTAAACACAGCTTCAGTATCTGTGCCGCTTAGAAAATCCTTCCTAAATATATTAAGCAGATCAAATTTAATGTTTTGGTTTGTATGACAACTCTGAGACAGAATAAAAACAACCTTTGAAAATTTTGAAGTCTAAAAACTATTCAGCTAGCAGCTACTAAGTTAGGCTAATGTTTACACTGACCTCAGTACTTCTACTCTGAGCATTATGCTGCTTGCTGTTCCAAGTAGCCTTGAACTATGAAGATAGGGTTAGTCTTTACAAGTCACATTTTCTGTGAAGTGGCTATTGGGGACAATCTTTGCTGTCAGATAAATGTTTCTAAAGGAAGAATTACTGTTTAAATTGATGTGCCTCCTTGACAGAATGGGATCCCTACTTCCTGTTAATTTCAGGAGGGAACTCTAGCATTATCTAAAAACTCTTTGGGATTTATTTTAAAAGCATTTACTTAAAGGCACCTTTTTTATGAAAAAGCACATTAAGTCTGTTTTATTATGCCTTTTATGGCCTATTTATTTGTTACCATCTATTCTGCTTTGTTGATGAAATTTTAATTTTGCCCTTGTCTGAGCATATTGTAAGATTTGTATAAACTGCACCTCACTGTGCTAACAGAAAGGCTCTTTTAGGATGAACAATTGGAGCTCATTTTATTTCTAGAGAACATTTAAAATAACTTATGAATGAGAGTTGTCAGACATGAAATGCTGTATTAATTAAATCTTATTCTAGTCTTTTTGCTTCTGCAGCTAAACCAAGCCTTTAGAAAAAAATACATGGCCACCTTAATTATATAGAAGACAAAAAGTATCCTTCACATTCCTTTGCCTGAATAAGTATAAGAACTCAATTCATCTAAATAATAACCCCATTAGCTGCTTAACTCAATAGTGTACATGGGAAAATTTTGAACACAGAATGTAAGAAAGTGTTGATTGGGTGGATCATTTTCAAGGGTTTGTTCTGATGTTCAAAATGATAATTATAAGTAAATCAGATCTGGCAGGGTTATCAGCTTTGCACCGTTTCTGACTTATGACAAAAGTGTGTGTTCATATACAAGCTAATGCTTATTTATCTTTTGAAATACAGCAACAATACCATTCAAAAATAGATGACTTGATTGAAGAAACTGTTAAAGAAATTATTTCACTTCTTGTTTCAAAGGTAAAATTATTTACATTTTAATTTGTAATAAAGTAGAATGTTGTTGAACTTTGAAAATGTCTTTAAATGTTGCACAGTTTTTCTATACACAGTGAGATTGGGGGGGACAACAACATGATTTGTAAATAATAGTTGTGCAAATAATACTGAATTTAAAAAATTAAATTTTATAATGCATTAGGGAAACTATTTCTGTGCAACCAGCTATTCAGATTGTCTTCTCTATTTCTATTATAAATAGGAAGTACTGAAGGCTAGTAGAACTGGTAGGACTTAGTTATGTTGATAATACTGTGTTTTATTTTTTGGTTTTTACATGAAAACTTATTCCTATCACTTAGTATTTAAATTTTGTATTTAGAGAGCCAGAGTGCCAGTTTAACTTTTTTATGAGATTTTGTTCCAAAATACATTTAATTTAAAGTATTTTTAAATTGTTTTTTCTTGAAATTGATTTTGTAAGTTTTTATATTTAATAAGAAAATATGTTTTGAGATGATATAGGATCTTTGAAGAAAATTTAAACAATGTCTTATGTTTCTGTAGCACCTCTGCTCCAGTAAAAGTCTTAAGTGCTTGATATAAAAGAAAAGCTTTCAGTCCCTAATAATGAGGAATACAGAAAATAGTGACAGAAAAGAAAGATTTTATAAGAAGTTTTGTTATCTATGCATTGCAAACTACCCAGAAATATGATTTTCAAAGAAGGAGAAATAAGCCATACATTTACATTTGATGAGTTAATGACCAAAAATAAGACTCTGGTCATATATTCAACATGCCTTCATTTTCACTTGTCACAGCTCGGATGGGGGTAGCAGGAATTTGCTTTTGGAATGACACCCATCAGTTGAAGAGGAAGGATTTGTAGAATCACTGTAGAAGTTTAAGCAAAATGTGTCCACTTACTGATAACAGTGTAGAAACCACACAGTTCTTCTCTAAAGTGAAGTGTAAATGTAAACGTAGCTACACACAGTACAACTAGACAGTTTCAAGTTTTACATGCTGCCTGTCATTGCTCTGAACTAACCTTCCAAATTATGGTTTTAGTGTTATTGAAGAGGGAGAGGAATAAAGGGGAATTTAATCAGAGTAAATCATGCTAGTAAAGGTTAAACCTTTTTGGTTTTGTGGGGTTTTTTAGTATCTGAGATTATAAAAGAAGGAAGAAAATAGTCATATTCCTCCTGGATGTATGTACGAGAAATTCTAGAGACAATTACTGTCTATTCAAAGGGATTTGCATCACTAGTTATCACATATAGTATTACCAGAGGTTAAAATCTCAGAACAGGAAGCATATATTCCATGTCACTGACTGATCATTAGAAGTTTAACCAGTGTCTCCTCACTGGAGATGTGAAATGTCAATGACATCCTGATTCCTTTTGTTTCAAGACAGAAAGCTTCTGAGGGTACAGAGGGAGACTGATGTTTCACTCTTGGCTTTGGCCAGAAAAAATACATATCAAAGTTCAGGATAGCCATGTGTGTTCATTTTTTGCATCTAATATATTTTCACTATTTTTTAGTTCTAGCTCTGTTACCTCCCTTATGTTCCAGTGGAATAAGTGTTTCAATCATTGTTTTTAGCTGCAAGTTGTTTATGAAATTAAAATAGTACTTTCTCATCTGTGAGGCTTCACTTGGTAAGGACTATACTGGGCACTTTTTGCACAGGACTTACCAATCTAAAGCATTTAACAAATCACAGGAATACTACAAAATAGTGAAACAACCCATGGTGTGTCTCAGGGTAGCCAATTCAGAGAATATGAGGCATGCACAGAAATGCTCATAGAGCTTCACAAGTCTGTACACTGAGATGTCAGAAAACAAGTTTCCAGCTTCAAAACTAAGCCTTTTGTTTAAACAGGCATTCTTGACACTGCAATGTTTTGCTCTCTTATTTTGTGTCCCACTTGTACTGGAGCTGTACGTTGACATTGCAATCTGAGATCAGCCTTTTTCATAGCAGATCTTTGCACAAAAAGGTTGAACACTTTTGGGCAGAAAGAACCCAAGAATCCTTGCCAGATAAGACGAGTTAAAGTATGAACAGCAGCTTATCACAAGGAAACAGCAAAACAGAAAGCTGATATTTGGTGTAATAAAAGGAATGCAGAAACTACTGCCACTCTCTCTCATGATGTGGATTTATTCTTTGATTGGCACCTGTGTACTGGTGTCTTAATTAATCACTGTAAATATGACAGGTTAGATTGATAAATGACAATTGTAGGTTTGCACTTGCTCCTGCTCCTTGAACTGTTAAGAGCAGGGCTTATTGTAAAGTGATGATCTCAGTTCCTCTGGAAGTGACACTGTTGTGACACTGTTACAGTGCCCATTAACAGCATGCCAGATGGAATTTTGTTCTGTCCTCACACTCTTAAAATGATACTCATGGTTGTGGGAATGACTGTATTGGAAGCAAGGGATGACTTAAAACAATCTTTATATAAACTGGAAGGCAATTTATATGTGTAAAATAAAATACAACGACTGACATATTTTGTGTTACATACTATGAATTACTTGAGCAGTATAACATCACAGAGGGATGTGTGAAGGGAATTTGTTTGCTTTAAGGCTGATTTGGGGGAGTTTAAGCATTAAACCTATAATCAATGCAATTAATAAAATTTTTTTTTTGGTCAGAAATGAATTTTGGCAGAAACACTTCTTCATGCCTCTTACTAAGGAGTCACACTGCTCAGAGAATACCAGGTGAAAGTAGAGGGGAGAGAAACCACACCATTCAAGAGATTTTGGGAATACATTTTCCTGCCTCCTTTCTGGCCATGGAGTAGCAGCATAACAGCACACGCTGTTGACAGAAAACTCTAGTGCTATTACACTGATCAGAATGAGTTTCTATTCAACAACAAAGATAAGAGAAACATGATATCAAGATCACAACCTTTAGCAATTGTGCCCCATTCTTTGAAGCTGTGATCTGAGAAACTGTGGTCCTAGAAAATATATGTGATTTCTACCCAAAGTACATGCTGGGTACACATACTGCTATATTTAACCACACGTTCTAGAGGCAGCAATGTTGTATTGGAATCAGGTCCACCTCAGAAAAAATTTTGGGTTGAGTTTCTATTTCTGCAGTGGTTCAGCAGTTTGATCAACAGGTGAAGCTGCAAAAAGAAGGTTGTGCTTGATTTCAGCACTTTGTGAAAGGGAGAAAGTGATCAAATTTACAGTTTGCATTGCCCTGCTGAACAATAAAAATATGAGGAAGAAAAATTCACGTTCTCATTCCAAATATTTAATTTTCATATGGTGCATTTAGATTTCTCCCTGTGCTTTTCCTCCAGGTTGTTTCAGTATTAGAAGGTGTACTGTCTAAGTTGTCAAGATATGATGAAGGCACTTTCTTCTCATCATTAGTTTCATTCACTGTAAGTGATGGATTCACAGTGGTTCTGTTTTGCTTTATGTGCATAATTCTGGAATTGTGCAAAATCTGTAGTAAAAAGTACTTATTGTTATCTTCTATGCTTAATTTTCTAAAGGTGAAAGCAGCTGCAAAATATGTTGATGTTCCCGTAAGTATGACACTTTTTAATTTATTTAGTCTTGTGTTTGTAATAATTCAAAAATTAGAAGGGTTTTAGCTCACATTTTTTATTGTTGACATTTTCCTTTCCTACAGAGTTTCATTATAGCTTTACACAGAGTATTTAAACAGCCACTACAACCCTGAGAGGGCATTTCATGTCCCTCGAGCAATGAGTAACTCTCAAAGCAAAGCTTGGAAAGGTTATTCTCAATGCACTTTTTCAGTTGTGGAAGAGTGAGGATTGTAACTTAGACACTCTTTTGTAGGGGTCTTTTCATTATTTGGACATTGTTCAAAAGTGCAGTATAAGCAAGAAGTAAAAGCATTGTACTTGAATATCCATTATTTCTTGATTTCTTACTTCAGGACTCAACTTTGCTTATTTAACCTCTTGCTTGCTAAATCTCCATGCCATGTTTGTGTGGTATAAATAAAAAATAAAAAGGATAACTGCTGGAGCTCTTTCATACATAGAAGCAAAATTCCATTATTAAAATATTTTTATTAGAGTCTGGCAGTAGAATAACTTTGAATAAGCAAAGAAAAGGTATCAAATATTGTCATTGTCACTGTCAATATCCTTTGTTCTTTCAGAAATCTGTGCTCTCATCTCTTTTTAATGCAATTCTAAGAAAATCTTGTTTTCCAAGCCGTGCAAAAAAATTAATAAAATTATTATGTTAATGACCTTATAAAAATTAAAATATAGAAGAGTTCCAGACATGCTAGAGTGTGTGATGGTTGGAAAAACTTTCAGCAGCTCTGTGCTGAAAAATACAATGTTTGCAAGCCTAAATGAATTACTTTTTCTTTAATCCATGCATGCTATGTAAAAAGAAGAATCTCTGTTTCTGGAACTTTTTATTTTTCTGTTTTATATTTACTTTACTCATAAGATAAATTGTAATATTTCTGTTGTTTTCAGGTGATTTTTTTCAGATTTTTTTTTCTTATTTGGTTGTATGAGGGGTTTTTGCCTTTATAAATGGTCTTGTGTTTTTATAAAAAAGAAAAAAGTAGGTTCAGTCTAGCATTCAAGGGAATGACCTCGTATCGAATCCAGTTAATTTAGTATACTTCTTGTTAATATGTTGTGCTGTGGAACTGCCCCAAAAGGTCCTTTGTGAACCACTTAAGACGCAAATAACTAAAGAAAAATATTACTGAACAAATTAGAAATTCACTGACTTTCAGGTAACATGGGATACTCTCCAAATTATATAGAATATCTGTGAGGAGGGGTTTGAATTTGCTTCTTCACAGGCTTCCCCCTTGTTGTGAAGATGCAGTTGAGGTCAAGAAGAGCCATTACTGTCACAACTGACAGCGAGTGTCCAGTCTGAATAGGGCCTAAAATCACCAGGTGTTGAAGTAAAAAATTCCAGCTGTAAAAGGAGGCTGTAAGTCATCACATCACAAGGTCATCGCCTGGGCTCACAGCTCAAGTGAGAAGTAGAGTGAGGGGTGGCACAGGGGATGGAATGTATGCTAAGCTCTTGGCAGTGTGATGGTAACCTATCAAGTCTACACTGGAGCAAATTAAATGCCTTGTGGTTTTATTTTTACCTGATACAATATAAAATCTCTTCTTGTCCCTTCTTACTGTATAGCTGCATAAATGGAAGTGACTTAAAAGTGACCACACTAGGCCCTTTCTCTTCATGTAGTTGCAAATACGTGCAGAACGGCACTGTGTTAGACGATGGAATTCTGCCCCTGTGCCCCACCTCTGTTTGAGGATCTCACCTTAGATCACTTGGTCATTTAGGGGAGAAGGAGGTGGGGGCAGGGGAAGGCCTTTGGGGGTTTTGAGTGTGTGAATTCAACAGAGGTTTTTTAATCTTTGCTTACCAGGATTTGATAAATATGGGAAAAATATGCTGGTTTGCAGTGAAGTAAGAAGAAACTGACTAGACAAAAGAGGTGTTGGAAGAAAATGAAGGTAGTACTTAGCAGAATGTTTTAGAGGAAAGATAAGAAGGAGATAAAAAAAATAAAAGGTAAATAAAATTAGAAACAATAAAGCATTGAAAAAGAAGGAAGATATTCTTGGATGATTCTTGGTCATTTTGAGGAAAATTCTGTTGAGAGAGGGTTTAGGCATCAAATAGTTGGGCATGAAAGTGCATGCTCCCTAGAAGGCATCTCAACTTCTCAGGGACAGGGTAGAAAAGATAGACACAGACTTGTGGTTCATTTGGCAGGTAAGTTTGTAAAAATGTTGCTGTCTGCCCTTCCACTCATTAATCTTGCCAGAGAATTATGAATAATTCCACACAAAAGAACAAAAAAGATGTTTTAGGTGTTTTTTTAGACTGTTTAAGAAAACATGCAACATAAGCCTCCATTTTCCGGAATAGCCTTTATGAAGTGGGACATATGCAGTCAAAGGAGCTCTCATTGCTTTTCCGGCTATGCATGTAGGGCTATATGGACACTTTGTATATACAGTTTTGGTAATTGAAATGCCAATGGAAATACTAGCAACAGTGTAAAATTACCCAGACTAAGAAGAGTAGCAACAATTGTGATTTTCTAAAAATAATAATGAAGAAAATTTAGATGCTGTTACGCTCTTTTTATTGGTAATTGTCACAGTACACTAGGCTCTGAAGTGGGAGAAATTGTGGCTGCTGTGCAGGTGAAAGAAATCAAATGTTTGGAAGAAAATAGCACAAATGTTACAAATACAAATAGTGCGTGAAGGACGGCATTTGTTCTCTTATTAATGCTGTGTTTCAGTGTTTGGGAATGCAGAAGCTGATTTGGGTCCCTTTTCTTTTAAACAATGCATAGAAATCTGTTATGACTCTTTGTTAGTTTCTTTTAAAGTCCAAGCAATCCATAGGAGATGTAGAAATACAACCTGTCTAGCATTTTTCCTTTTTTTTTAAATATTCTTTCACAAAGATAAATAATGAGAATAGGGAAAGACTGAAGTAGAATTGGGGGGGAGAAAATGTATGCTGTTAATCTCAGATGATATTGTTCTTTAATCATATAGATAATTTCATTGCATTGTTTCACATCATGGAAATCAGTTTTGCACACAAATAATTGTGTCTCTAGCTGGTCATTTTCACACACATTTGCCTCCTTTACAAATACAACCAGAACAATTATTCATACAAATTGAGCATCCAGTTATGTGCTTATGTATATACTGCTTTTTGTTTGAAAAGATATGTTAAAATCCCTTTGTAGGAGCCAGTAATCTATAACAGTCACTTAGAGGACACAGAAGGAACCTAATCCTTCCTCACTTCATGTGGGCCACCTGTCATACCAAGTGGCAGAGAGGCCATTTGAAGGACCCAGGGCTGACAGCAGTGCACAGCTTACACAATGCCAGCCCTCTCGCTCCACTCTTGCCTTTATGTGGGGATCAAAGGTATGAAAAGGGGCCTCACACATGTGCCAGCATTTGACTTACAGGGTCCTGTAGAGGCCAGAGAAGGAACTCTGCCTCATACCAGGCAGATACACATGGGAACCTTCCAGATATCTCCATTTTCAAACATCACACTTGTACTGCATGGTCTTATTTTGCTAGTTTTAAGGGTCATGTGGCATTTTTGGGGAAGTGAGCATTTATCTGGTGTGGCCATAATATGCCAGTTGTTGTTAAGCAGGATTTTCTTAGACAACTCTGTTTAAAAATAAAGAGCACAGAACAGTCATTATCCTAGTGATCAGGTCTTCTGCCTTCCTCTTCCTCTGTATACCCAGACCTGAGAACTGGCCCTTCTGTTTTCAGATCTGTAAAAACAAGCCATTATAGAACTGGAGAAAAGCCCTGCAGCATCTATTTTAAGTCAGCAGTATTTTTGAGATACCCCCTAAATGGCAATCAGAAGGATGACTGCTAGTCAGTAGAAAAGCTAAAACAGCATAGTAAAATATCACTTTGGGGGGGAGGAGGTGGAAAGTGTATTTTAATACCCATTTTTGTCATAGGAACTGTAGCGTTTTGAAGACCTTTTGCACTACAGAATCAAAATCTTGATGCAGACACTTGCATGTCTATGTTGCCCTGTGAATGCGATTAAACTGCAGGTATATGAAAAGGTGTTTGCGTAAATGCTTGCAGAATCACAGTTTAAGTTCTTCATGACAGTTCTCAAAATACACACATTTCCTCCTTGCCAAGATTGCTTTTTCTTCTACAAGATGTTTAAAAGAGAGAGAAAATTCATTGCATTCTTTCATCTAAGCAAAATAATTTTTTTCATAACCATGTGAGATTAAAATGTTGTCTCTATAACAGACTGATTATACAAGTGATGCACCTTCCTGCCTTGCTTACGTATTTTGTTTTGTGAGAAATGAAGGGGGCAGTGATCTTCTCATGGGTACACGTACTTTCATTCAAAAAAATATTTTAATGATATTTTAATTCTGTTGTTCCAAAGCCCAGGCAGTGAAATTTTCCAACATGCTCTTTCATTTAGTGGTGGACACTGAATAAGGGGCTCCTGTGTTCCTCACAATAGCCCCCTCCAGCTCATCACTCCTTTTCATTTCATTGTTACATCCATGCTGTAGTTAAAAATTACTCCCTCCAGGACGCAGGGAAGGGGAAAGAGGTGGAGAGTAAACACAAAATGGGATTATTATGGTTATTGTATACTTGTTATTGTACGGTTAGTCTCTAACATCTATTCTTACCCTAGAAATATTAATGATTTGGCGGGATAGCAACTTGGTAAAACTAGTTTGTGTTTTCCTTGGTAATACAAGTTTATTTAATACTCTCTGATGCGAAGAAATGTTCTGTGACAAATGCCAAAATGAGAATAAACATAACTGAAATACTACAAATGTACATGATTTTTATTGAGGTTTATGACAATACGTTGCATATACAAAATTCCATGCAGAAACTTATGTGTACCTTTCCTGTAGGAAAATGCCTAATATTAGTGGCAGCATTAAGCCCATAGCAAACCTTTCAGCAGCAAAATATCTGAATGCCTGGAAACCAAGGCAATGCAGCATTACTTTTCACTAGGTGCTTCAGGCCAATTTTGACAGTGGGAGCCATGCATGCCAATCATAAAACAACTTCTACAACATCTTTGAAACGGAAATAATGTATTTTAACATTTGCCTCCTTCTTAAATAGACACTATGACAGTGTTTTCCCATTAAAAGGGGGAAAGTTAAGCTGTTTCTTCTTTATCTGAATTTGTTGCTATGAAAAAGTGCCTGTCAATCAGGACCCACCTACCAGTGAATACTGAAAGAGACAACCCGCACCTGTGGGATTAGGTGCAGCAGCAGGAAGTAAGAGCACTTGCAGTATATAATTAACAAGGATTTTTAATTTTTTTTTTCCCAAACAGCATGTTCATCTTGCCAGGTTAACTAGTGATTAACCCTAAAAAAGAATGTGCTGAAGCCTACACCCTTGTTTAAGCTCATTCACTCGCCAGTGTATTCAGTTACTTGTGTAACCAGCGACAAAGTAACCCTATTTACAACTCTTAATTTCCTGGCATTTTATTTGATGTCTTTGTGTTTCCAGTTTCTCTATTCATCTCTTTGTCTGGTTCTCTTTCATTTTCAGATAGGCAAAACATCTTGTCTGCTGTTCTGAACAAAACAAACTTAAAATAACTTTCTATTTATCATAAAAAACTGACCTTTTTTCTTGGGGAAATTCTCAGACATATCTTTTTTTATACTTATCCAGATAAATATACCAGGTTAAATTCTTCTCTCAAAGACGTGCAAATAACTCTCATTAACTTCAGCAGATGTTCTGCCAGAGATGCAGAGAAGAAATGTTTTATATTGAGTATAGATGTGGACACTGGAATGCTTTAGTCTTTCCAATGTTAGTAATGAAATGCCCCCTGTGATAGTTATTTAAAATATACCTCAGTTTCTGTTTGTTTATCTTTTAAAGATACCTGAAATTTTGTTATTGTTTTTTATTTGTTTAATTCTGCATTAACTTGGGTTTTTTCTGATGTGTAATAATCCAAAACACAGCAATAGAGGATCATGTAATCAATTTTCCACCTAATATATAATCCCTAATACAAAAAAAGTTAAAACATTAAGTACACAGCATTAACCTTTTTTGATGCTTATTATAGCTTTCTTTTCTTCTTGCAAGTGTTTGAAGAAAACAAATAAATTCAGTGTGTTCAAAATGGAGAGATAATGAAATATTTGATATACTGTTGGTTCATTCAATGTTTAATGTGTGCTTTGCCCACCATGAGCAAAGATGGTTAACCTGCAATGGTTTTGGTGAGGTTTTTAAAGAGTCACACTTTGGAGTATTGATAATCTCCCTTACCCAGACTTATTTGTACTGTAAGCAGACACTGTTCAAAAGGAAAATTAATTTTTTTCCACAGCGATTTCAAAGGTAATTATCCTGCACACATTGAAGAAGGATGAAGTGTTTTAAAGAACTGTAATTCTAATTGGTAAATGTCACCAGCTGTTGCAGTTACTCTTACTTGTGTGTATTCTTTTAATGATTACACTCCTGTGCCACAAGCTACATGAAAATACATTCACTAGGTGTGAAATTCCCATATGTTACAGCTTCAAGACTAGGTAAACATCTGAAAGATAAGGGGAGAGTTAATGCTGATGGGAAATGTTATTATTCAGCTTTGACTATCTGCAAGATGAACATTTTTTATTGAACTTAGTAAAAGAAAAAAATGCTTGAATTGGAGAACCACTAGGTTTTAGCATTCAGTGGAAGATTCATTAATACATTTAAATATATATCTCCAAGAACTATAATCAGCCTTTCATTTTTTAGGTTATCTTCTTCCCCCACCTCTAGAGATCTCGAAATATTTTTCCATTATTCCTCCAAGTTAAAATTAGTCCAATTTCCTGTAAATTGCCTATAAGGTTTTGGAAAGTGCATAAGGTTTCAATTGATTGTGTTATTTTGTACCATCACAAATGAGTATACTAAGGTAAAGTAGGGAGTTCTCTGTTTTAAATCTGTTTCACTTTGTGATTTGTCTTAATATAAAAACACTTCTGTCACATTTTAGTGAAGGCACATTTTTATGAAGGAAATCTATTGATTTCTGTTGGCCAGGTTTTCCAACACAAAACTGTTTTATCTGTTGAAATCTTACAATTTTATATCTGTGGTTAGGACTGAGGTATGTGACACAGATGTAAATATAAATATAAATGGTCCTGCTTTCTTCTTAAGAAAATGCTTTCATGTAAGCATATATGTATGGGATACGTTTTGAAATGAGCGTTCATTGCCCCTGGAATGACTGATTCAAATGTGCAGGAGATGTTTCAACTTTTCACTGTGAGTTTTGGAGATGATACAAGAGTTAAACCTGGCCATCATTCCACATTTAACTGTCACTTGTAAAAAATTAAACTGCCATATATACACATATATAAATGAAAATCTTCTTATTTTAGAAGATATTCCTATATATCTCTGTAGTAGATTCAGGAGAAATAGAGTTGAAGTTCATGATCCAGGAGGTTTCACTCACTGCAATTTTGAGGAGAGAATGATGCCATTCTATTACTGTAATTGAATGACAGCAGTTTCTGAGCAAGTTTTAGTATGGGCATGTTGTACCTTTCCTTCTCTCTCACTCAGACCTGTTCATATACATCATAAAATATTGCACACAAGATAATAACAAATGGAAAACAATTAGACATTATTCACTTGCAGACTAGAAAGGAAGCCCTAATATAAAATTATAGGTAAATATTTTAACTATATGAACGTGTTTATCCATACAGGCCTTTTGCTACATTTTTACATCATTGTTCATATGCTGTTTTCAGACAACAGTTTCTGAGATATAGAAATTACTTATGCCTTGGAATTCAGGGACTGGCTATAGCTGCTTTTATCCTCCTTCACTAGAACTGTACAGAATAAGTCTTCAAAAATCCAGATCCTTTAAAAATAGCTTTGTGCTAAGGCTTACTATGAAGTATTATAAAACTTAGTCTTCTTTTGCATGCCAGGAACTTAATAAACTATTATTTGGGAGCAAGTGATACTTTTACAAACCTACTCACACAGAGGCCATTTACAGAACACTTTCCAAAGTGCCTGTATGCAATCTTTTTAGAGAAAGGTGAACTCCTTACCACTTCTGCATATGCTGCCAGTAAAGGGGATGTCTCAGGCTGTTAGGAGTGTGTG
The DNA here is from genome assembly GCA_013396755.1 of Sclerurus mexicanus. Lineage (NCBI taxonomy): Eukaryota > Metazoa > Chordata > Aves > Passeriformes > Furnariidae > Sclerurus > Sclerurus mexicanus. The sequence continues at coordinate 64,338 of VWZF01000137.1, read as the reverse complement.
GAACAACTTCTGTGGCTACAGAGATCCAGAAGTCACAGCTGGGCAGGAGAGAGCAGTTTCAGCCATTACTGTGGCTGTCTGGATGTAGTATCCTATACACATGACATATCTTAGCCTGTCCTGTGCAATATGAAACTTATGCATATTCTACTATTCATAAAGAACATACATCAGCCCAAGAAGGGAAAATTTCAGTCCTTGCTCCTTCCCTAGCCATCCTCTGAGCTGATTGTGCCAGTGCAACAGTTTCCAAAAAATAAAAGTACAGGACTAAAGTCAAACCAACTCTGAGAAGTGCTTGAACTTAGTTTGAATTACAGTTAGTTGAAACCAACCTCAAACACAAAAATCATATGTACTTTGGAAGCAAATTGCAAGAAATCTGAGACAATTAAAAAGGAAATGAATGCTTTTTTTTAAAACCATTTTCTCAATGTGATTTGGACCTCCATATACAGGGTGGAGTAGCTATGAAAGCCTCACTAACACAAAAGGGGAAAATGTCCAAGTTTGCCACTGATGTCACCAGAGCCAAGACTTCGTTCCATTGCATATGGCAATGTAGATTTATGACTCAAAGCATCCATAAATTAAAGCACAGAGAACTTTATTTATAGTGAACCCTCCTGAACTTGTTAACTAACCCAGAATTCACAGCAGATTTTGTAAATATAGTTTATGTATGTATGAACATTATAATGTATCTCAATTTTCATTATGTTTAAGTATAACTTCATATGAGTCTCAGTTGATGGGTCTGTCTTTTCCCTTCCCATTACTTTCTCCCTTCACTTTATGTCTCCACAGAAACCAGGGATGGATCTAGCAGACACCTACATTATGTTTGTTCGACAAAACCAGGATATACTTCGAGAAAAGGTCAATGAGGAAATGTACATAGAGAAGTTATTTGATGTGAGTAACTACCCTTGCAAAGTTTGCTGGTATCACTACCACATTATAAGGGATAAGCTGCACTTTGATCCCATTCAAGTTTAGATATTCTTCCCTCTTGATAATTTTTTCTTTTGCTTTTTATTTACAAGCTTCAGCTGCCTTTGGTGGCCTTTCTTTAAATATTTTCTGCATGAAACTTTTAAGTGCTAGAAGGCAGAAGTAAAATTGGTAGAAGATTATTGTTTGAAATAGTCATTTTTCCACTGTGAGTAGTCTAATTATATTCTGTCTTTTGATTTTGAATTTGTTAATGGAGAGAATTGGATTGGTGTGGGTTGTGGAGTCCATTGCAAGCCTAATTTCCCTAAATTAAGAATCTGTACATATCACTGCCTGCTTGTATACAGAAAGAGGCCAGTTATGCCAGGTACATATATGGCTTTGACTGGTACTTCTGTGGAATAACTTTTAGAATTTTGTATTATGAATTTTCAGTTTAAGACTTCTAATTTCTTAAAGTTGATCAAAAGTTTATTGAATTGTCAAACTTGTTTTCAAAATTCTAATCTGACTTCTACAAGTTCAGAGTAATCCTCATCCTCAAGGCACATGCAATAATTTCCCTTAGGTTGATACTAACTTCTACAGCCTCCCTCCACTCAGTCCTTTGCCTTGATTCCTCATCTTTTTGTTGGAAATGATCACATTTCAGTTCAGTCAAATTCTGACCACTGTTTTATGTCTAGTATGTCCCTTTCTGAGTTTTCTGAAGGAGAAGCTGAAACTGTACCTTCTGTATAAATTTAAAGCACTACACATGTAAAATATATGTAAATAAAAGTTATTTTACTATAAAGTTGGATTAATTTACACAATAATTATCTCAGCCACTTATAACTAGGTAGGAATTTGAAGAGGGAAAGAAATCATCTCTGGCAATGTGAAATAGAATTTATTACAAAACTAACTCTGAAACATAATACAGACTTTGAAATGTATTTATTTGTGTTCATCTCCTAAGTATTTTAGAAAGCTTTGCTGGCAGTTTCATTTAATTATGCAAGTTACAGCGAATGTTTTCATAACAGTAATTCACAGCCTTTACTGTGACACTACAGTTGTGGCAGTCACAGAAGGTCCTCATAGACTCTCAGCCATGGTATGTCATGTCAGTGTTTGTTGTTAGACTGGGTGGTCAAAATAAGACTTATCTCTCAGATTTTATATTTCCAGACACTCCCAGGCAGCTATATTAAAAAAAAAAGTATCATCTGTTTTAATAAGCTAAGTGCTAATATGTGTGAAAAGAATGATTTTATAAAAGCTTTGATGCCCTGCAGGGGTAGAAAAATTATCATCCATCCAGCTGGCACCTTCACAAAGTACTAAAACTGTATTAGCAACTTCTGCTTCAGTTTGCTTTTGCACTGAATCTGCAAGCATATGTTTCATTTTCAAGTTTCTGTTTTTTTGTTTTTCTTTGGGGTTATTTTTGCTTATGTTGTCATTTTCTGAATGTTAATAAAATTATCTGCCTAAGGCCAAGTCTAACTCTCACTAGAGAGACCACATGGACTTTTTTGATGTAGTGGGATGGGACCAAGTTTCAGGCTATGTCCATAATAGTGCACTGGCCAGGGCCTGGGCACAGGCCTGAGAACTGGCAAGGAATCATCCACACCAATAAGTCATCAGCACAGTTCCATCAGACATTATTTCAGCTTAGCACTAACCCAAGGACAGGGCTTCAGTACAGCTGGCTTAGCATGGGTTAAGGGCCTCTTCCAAATTTCATTTCATCAATTAAGCTTTTCAGCACAAGAAAACATCTCCTGTATGGATGCAAGTTCTGACATAGCACTTGCGTTTGAGATTGCAAACCCATTTCTGTCCCCTTTTACTTAGTAATACACATTGTGTGCTGTCATGGTCAATGTTTGTATCTTTAACAAAAGAAAAAAGATATACAGTATGTATTTAGTTTATCAAATATCTATTTTTGTCTTTATTTTTCTTTATACAGGGTAGTATCACATTTCTGTACAGCATCACACTGGGAGATATAGCTGATTACACAGATGCAGATAAAAGCAAATACTAACATAATATTAACAAATATTAACAAATATTAACAATGCTCATAGCATGCAGAAATTTAAATCAAAATCATCTTACTCTGTTAATTCACCTTTCCTGAGATCAATTTGGATTTAAAACATTATGATGGAGCAAGATTTTGCCCACAATTTTTGGAAGGGGTTTTTAAAATTAGTGATATGAGAAAACCTAGATGCTGCTTATAAATTCAAAGCTATCAAGTTATATTTCAATAGAAATAACAAGAAATAACAATTCACATTTTTATGTAAATATACTTCAAGCCATTTGACTGGCTACAGTTGTAGTTCACAGTTGCTTTCCCCTTAAAACACACTGTATTAATATCAGCTAAGAAATCATCAGTCAAGTGTAAGAGGAAAAGTGCATTTTTCTGTGCTTCATCCAGAATAACAAAAAACCTGACTGTTCTGTGTGCTGGAGATGTTAGTTACAAATATACACAAGATCAGGCCTTGGACAATATTTTATACCCCAAAAAATGTTTAATTGCTAACTATTTATGCAAGATTTCATTGACTTGATTCAGGGCTGGCATATGCTAACAGCTGTTACCAGTGACCAAGTGAACGGCATGTCTATCATACAAAGTTACGTACATAACAAAGAAGATAATTTAAAATAGTATTGATACAAGTACAAATGTCCTCCAGTGTGTCACAATATGTTAAGGCTTGGAGTTGTTAAACTTTTTATCTACCTGAGAAGTCTCAAAATAGGCAGAAGAAAAAAAATATGTGGTGTTTTATGGTGGTGCTTGATAAGCTTGGAAAAGCACTGCCATGCTATACAAAATATAAAAATCAGGAGAATGGAATTTAAGCTTGTGGTATGAATCCTTACATCAAATCCCCAGCAGACTTTGAAAGAAGACTGGGCTGGTAGTTTTTTCTGCACCGTTTTTAAACATTTTAAGTCCTGTGCTTCAGTACATCTGCTGATCTTGCAGTGGAACCAAAGTGGTATTTTTTTTCCTTTCTTTCTTCTGTCCGACTCAGCTTCTGGATGCATTTCATTATTACTTCCTCCAGAAGAGCTATAGACAGCAGACAGAGCAGTATGTCTGGGTGCTCCTGGTAGCACTGGTCCTCCCAGGTCAATATGCTATCTTCTTCTCCTCAAAAACTAGTCAGCAGGTTTGAAGTGACAAAGATTTTTCACTTGGTCAGTTTGTCAGAGACACTTAGAAATTTTTGTCTTCCATTCCAGTCTGGGACATAGTCTTCTTCCTAAGGTCAGCTGGGAATTTCTCCTGTCAAATGCCTCCTGTCACAGAGACTGAGGGCATTTATCTCCTATTCTCATGCAGTAACAGTTTACAGTTGGGACTGGGGGGAGAAGGGAGCTGTTTGCTTGGTTTTAGTATCACATTCTTGAAGAGCACTAGAAATGTTTTGTAACATGTTGTACATGAGGACGCTCTGCAGTAGCTCGGGATTAATGTTTTAAAAACAAAATCATACTTAATTTTTTTAAACAGTTTGAAAAATACTTATTTTCTGAAAAGGCTGTAAAAGTAGAAGCTGGTGAATGAGAAAATTAAGTATTAAGAATAGAATTGCACAAACCTAGAATAAATAGAAAATATTACTAATTATTATTAAGGCCTCATTTATAAAGATAATCTGATGGATGATGTAAGAGCTTCTGTGCAGTCTATCATAGAATAGTGCTGTGTATCTCATCACAAAATTAATAGATTCAAAAAAATATACAACTATGAAATTCCCATGGGTTCTGCTTCTACCCTCTCAAAATCATAGTTTTGCCACTAACCTCAATAAATGCAGTGCTGTATCCATAAACATGCCAGGTTGTCCTCACTGAGTAGGCTTAGATTCATGTTTCTACTAGAATTTTTAACATGGGACTAATAAGTCCCTGAGCATTTTAATTTACATTAGACTTGTAAATCAAAAACTATTTCCTTTAAAACTAAATTGGATTTTGTTAACAAACCACTTGGAAAAGCGTTTCTTTCCCCCGTTTTGCATACAGCTCTGTTTAAAACATCAATGCAATACTTACTTTCTGTAATAATGTGCAGTTCTTAAGTTCCACTTCGGTAGATTCTCACTTTCTTGTACCTGTGAATTGCACGTGAATATGGATATTCTTGTCAGAACACAGAAAAAATTAATTTCAGACCTGTTTGCTTCAAATCCTTTCTTGGTGTATTTGCCATTAAGAGCATTACCTTACAGGTTATATTTGTGCTAGGTCTGTTGTGGAAAACTTATAGTGTAAACAGACGTATGACTCCAGTTTTATTAAGACTATATATGCAATTAAACCTTTATGCAATAAAAGCTTGCTGCTTTGAGAAATAAAGAATTATTTAAGAGAACAGCTTGAACACATTATGTTTAGCCATTGATACAACTGAAAGGTTTTCCAATTTGTTTAGACTTTAATTTTGGGGAAACCTCTTCCTACGTGTACCATAAACACATAAAATAGTCAGAGTGTGCATCCTGGAAAGGTCAGCATTGGCAAGCAGGTCCCTTGGTTACGTTGTACAAGATGCTACTTGTGAGCAGGTGTTGGCTTTGGCCCTGATGGCCCATCTCTTCTGGGTGCTGAGCTGGTGTGGTGTGACAGAATATTCCTGTTCACTTCACAGGGACTGCTTATGCAGAGCTTCCTGAGGGCTTCGGCCTCATGCATGGTAACAATTCAACAAGCAGTTTAAGAGATGTAAATGGCAGGGAACTCATACAACTTTCTTTGGAATGCAGAAAGACAATGTCTTTATGAGCAATAAAAATCATTAAGCACTCCAGATTTACATAGCTGTTTTTGGCTTTTGTATTTCTAAAGTTAATATGAAATGGATATTCTTTTTCTGTTGTAAAACTGTATTTTGTCTGGAAAGTTAATTAAATGCTAGTGGTGTTCCCATATCAAACCCATTATTTTCCTTTTCCATTAGTATCAGGGATGGATGATTTAAGTTCAGTGATGTAGTTGAGGTTATTTAAGGTCTTAATTATTCCCAAAAGATGATTATGTCATGTACTTTGCTCTATGGCTAAATGGAGATATGAAGTATTCATCTGATTAGTTTCTGTTTGCTGTCATATCTGTAAGTACATATTTAGTAAATGCTTTATTCAGTTGCGTAATTTCTATAGGTTTTCTAAAGGCTCACCTTTTAGCAAAAAAATGGTTTAAAAATGTGCAAATGCTTTTCTCTGGCAAGTGAATTAATCTTCAACTGGTGTTAAACAGCTAAGAGGAACACTTAATTTAAATGTGAGTTTTCTGTCATACCAACTCCTTGTGCTGTTCACATCTGCTTCAAAAGCACCATTGCTGTAGTATTTAGTATTCAGCAATTTTTTTTCTAGAAAACTTCAATTGTGATTTTTTTTTCCTTATTCTCAAATTACTTCCTGTCATGGTAATTTTAATAAGTAATCTTCACTTTTGTTGTTATGTAATTATTTGCAAGTGTGTGATTCGACAAAAGGTCTACTTGGTTAAAGGCCACATTTGAATCAAAAGCTGTGTTTGTATTAACCTCTGAGAAACATGAGAGGACCATGCCTAATTACTTTAAAAAAGACTCAACAAAAATGGATTGTAGCTTGTTGATCTTCTTATTTCTTTGATAATTCAGAATAATCTTCAAGAAATATGTGGGCTTCTTTCTCAGATTCTTGAAATTTGATCACAGTGCAAAATTGTCCTTTGGCACAAACCCAGAAATACACATCTTTGCATGATGCACCTGGACATATGTGGCAGGTCTGGTAGAATCAGCTAATTAACAACACAGGCTTAAACAGGCACCTCATCTGGCAGTGTAGTTAGTTGCCTGATGGTGCTCAGCAGGATTTGGTAGTGCTTTTTATTTTTCTGTCCTAATGGTCTGCTGCCCACCTAATTTTGCCTTATTGTCAGCCACTACTTACCGCAGCTTGAGGCCCTCCCAGGAGGCTAAATTATTATCAAAGGATTAGGGAGATGTAGCCTTGCAGCTCTGACATTTCTGATTACTTGTCTATGCCAGAACAGTAATTAGCTGTGACTAATTAAGAAAAATGTTCCTGCCATAGAAAACCATTTAAAAGAACTGAGAAGTAGAAAAGCAATTGAAAAGCTGAGCAGTGCTCAGATTTGCCGATGCTCTTTAGATTTTCACCAGTCTTAACTCACCTTTAATTATGTCTCATATTTTATAGGGAAAATAGACGATCTCCTGATATGAGATCTACTCTGCAGTTTTCTCATGATCTAACAGCATGCTTGTAATTTTGAAACAGTTTCTTGTGTCTTTTTTGGTAAAAGAACTTTAAAGAAAACTGTAGGCAGTGTCACCAAATGTGGATTGAAAAAGTGAATTATATTAACATGCTCAAATATAGGAAACTTTTTTGCAAGATGGAAGCAACATCTTGCAAATTTACTGCTCAATGTCTTTTCAAAGTTCACTGAATTATTCCTGATGTTTTCAAGTAGGCTCACCTCATTTTTTGAGATATCAATCCCTGTAAAAGAACAACAGTTCACTTAAAATGTGAAAAATGTAACCTACATCTGATTTCATATAGTATAGAAGTTTTCTTTGATATTTTTTTCTGGATTATGCTGAGCAAAAGAGTTCCTGCTCTTGAAGGGTGCTGACTATGCTGCTGTAAATCCAGCAAAGCTCACTACTGTTGAATTCACTAGGACCACAACACACTTAAAATAAAGCATGTGCTTCAGAGATTGCTGCTTCAGGATCAGAATATTCAGCACTTTGTAAGCTGTTGTAGACTATAGCTGATAGTGTTTTCTTTAAAAAAAAACAGATCACAATGACTGGATTTTATATGGTTTTGATATGATACATTTTCTCGTCTTCATTTTTATGCCATTTTTAATTTCTGAATTTCCATCTTGTTGGGTACCACACAGCCCAAAAAGATATAAAAATAGTTTTCTCAAGACATTAAATATCCCATAGCCCAGTCTGCATTTAGTATTCATGGAATGGATGTCTGACACCTTTTTCACACCAATTCAATCACATTATTTAAATTTTCCCAGCAGGGGAGTAAGAAACTATGAAATAGATAGTCTGATATCTTGCTAGAAGAGCTATTTGGGTATAAAAGGGAAATAGAAAATTGTTTTTAGAATACTAAAACTCATATTCTGATATTCAGAATTCCTTATACTGTCCTACCTCTTATACTGTTTCCCTGAGTTGTGTGAGAAGTTCACTTTTTTTGGAGTGGAAAAAAAAAAGTACAAATTGTTCTTAAAATGCAATTTTAAATGTGCACCATGAGTCAAAAGAAGAAAAAATGGGGGGAAAATACAAAATATAAGATTTTGAAGCCTGACTGACTTTTTTTTCCTGAGAGAATTTTATCAATCAAATGGAACCATGAGCGAGTTTTGCTTGTTTGTTTGGGGAGGGGCTATGACATTGGGAGCTTCCATTTCTGGTATATACTGTTCATTCATTTATTAACTTAGTTAAATGGATCTATCCATCACTCAGACTATCCATTCACTAAAAACAATAACAATGCTATCAATTAAAAGAGAATTTCCAGCATCCAGGCACAATTTAATCCTTTAGCCTTTTTTCATCCTGCTAGGCATAAAGTAGCAGCATCTCATTCCAGGCCCTGCACTTTTTTTCTTATCTAGATGGCTTGAAATGTGTCTAGCAACTTAATAGAATCAACTGAGCGTGGACAACTGTAAAAATATAAAATAGCACTGAAACTTTAGATGAGTCTGTCAGTAAGTGTTAACTGTGGCTGCAGCTTTCACATTCTACACAGTCAAGAGAAATCAATAAGGATTGTACCATTTATATTGTCTTACCTAATGTTTGTTCACCATGAAGTGCCAGGCACAAGCATCATCTAGGGAATATTGATTTCTTGATGTACTGTAATTCATACATGTATAAACAGCAGGAGAACCTTATGGCTTCTCAAACCTTACTTGCAGGTTTGATATTTGTACTTGTATTTCATTTCTGTTGTTTAGGTGGAAAAGGAAAATAAACTCTGCATAAGTGTTCAAAAATAGACACACAACCACATTGTTGATCATATTACAAGAAAAACAGTGCCAGAAAGCATGAGAATAGTATAGTTTTACTATAATGAGTCAAGCAAAACAGAAAGAGGTTGCTGTGTCACAAATCAAAATAGTACCAGGTGAGGATGCTGCAGAGTACTCTGACACAGATTTGTCAGTGGAAAGAGCTGCTTCACCTCTTTGCTCATAGGCAACTGAAGCTTTAGTGCTGATTTAAATGTACAGAAGTGTTGGCCTATATAGAGATTATTTCCTCTAAATAATTTTCAGGTGTTTCACTGTCCATTTTCTTACTTTACATTATATTGGCTGTCCTTTGTATTATACTGTACTAAAAGTGTTTACAGTCTGCAAGAAGGAAAAGTACAAATAATGCATAGAAAAATCATCTCAAAAAAATCCCCAACACACTGTAAAATCTACATAGCTCAAAGAGTGTACGCAGGCAACAAGATCAGAGATGGAAAGGAGCAAACCAGACACCTGCCTAGTCTAAGCAGACTTCTTCCAAAGAGATGAGGGGAGGAGAGAAGCAAGAGGGACTTGTGGTCCACATTAGGGCTGCTCAGTGTAGTGCCCAGTCAATGCAATATAAGAGAGGAGTAGCTCCACCAGTGTTCATTTCCTTGTTAGCTTCACAGCTGCTTCCAGCCCTGTCATAAGACACTGCAATAACACACAGAGTAAATGAATGATGAGTCAAGATTGCTGAGGTGGAAAGAAATGAGCTGTCTGTAAATATTCACCCAGAGGAACTTAACGATGGTTTAAATACTGTAATAAAATTAAGGACCTGACCTCATTCCACAGAGCAGGGAGTCTAAGTAGAAGACTCTAGGACGAGAATTACTAAGGTGAGTGTAAAAGCTACAGCACAAACATTGACCCAAGTTCAGTCTACCTCACTTTTGACACATGGTGCCAAGATGAAGAGTGTGGGAAAACACTCCCTAAGAGACTGTGAAGGGGACCAATCCGAACATTTCCTGAAGGGGACAGAGCTAGCAAACCAGAGAACACCACCAGAAAACTGATGTCTACCTCAAAATCCAGAAGTTCCTGTGTTAGAAGATGTCTTATAGCATAGATAGCGATTTATTGTATTAGTTATATAGTATTTCCCCTGTGCCTGTATGTTTTTGGTGGTGGTTACCCAGTTACCCCATATCACAATCCGTTATGCCTCCACTGGCCGAACTGTGATGCCAAACCCAGCCTCACAATGAGAAGTTAGCCACGCCCCAGTGGTATCACCCTCCTGCCTTCCTAGCCCTTCCCCTGCTCGCCGTGTCACACCCATAACTGCACCCCTAACTCCGCCCCTAACTCCTCCCTGAGACCTATACCCCGTCCCATGCTCTGAATAAACCAGTTTTGGCTTCACCCCACCATCGGCCGGGACCGTTTCCATTCCTCCCTTCCAGAAGAAGAGTATTCTCACCTTCAGGAAGGGATGCAGCTAACAAGAGGTCTTATCCTGTGGTCTCTTTGAAGATGCCTCAGTCCAAGGACTCCCCAGTAACTTCTGGATGAGTTGGCAAAAGTGGGTGTCTCAATTACATACCTTACGGGCAGAGTAAACCCAGACCTTTAACCTTACTAATGACAGCCACAAAGATGATCTGAGAGCTAGAGCACTTCTGTGAACACAGGCTCAGAGAGCTGGTGGTGTTCACCCGGGAGAAAGAAGGCTCTGGGAAAACCTTAGAGCTGCCTTCCAGTACCTAAAGGGGGCTCATAACAAAGGAGGGAGAGGGACTTTTTATATGGGCCGCTAGTCCCAGGACAAGGAGCAATGGTTTTAAACTGAAAGAGAGCAGGTTTAGATTAGATGCTAGGAAGAAAGTGTTCACTCAGAGGGTGGGGAAGCAGTGAAACAGGTTGCCCAGAGAGGATGTAGATGCACCATCCCTGAAAGTGCTGGAGATCAGGTTGCATGGGTGAGTGGCATCCCCACCCATGGCAGGAGGGTTGGAACTAGATGATCTTTAAGGTCTCTTCCAACTCAAACCACTCTATGATTCTGTGATTCTGTAATTTTAGGCATGCGCTTAGGAAGACTGCTTAGCATTTGTATAGCTAAGTACGTTTGTACGGTTTTTAAAACTAGAGCCTGATAGCAAGAGGCAAGTGTTAAAACAAGTAACATCTTGGCCATTTTGAATTATGTTAATTTGTTTATTTCGAGGATCCAAGCTGGCTTTCATTTCAGGGTCACTCAAGTGATGTTCCCCATTCTGTGCGTTGAAGGATGTTTGCAGATTTACGCAAATTGCAACACAACACACAGTGTAGCAGGACTGACAGTGTTTGCTCCGGAGAGTTTTAACACCAGAATAACCTAGGGAAGTACTGTTCACAGACGCAGTGTGTATCCAGAGTGGAGTAGAGAAACTGTTTGTGCTGTTAGTCTCTCGCAGTCATGATTATCATATTAGTACCTAGTATTTAAAATAAGAACAGTAACATTACATATGTCCAGACGTGGAAGGAAGTTACATGTGTCTGATTTTTCAAACTTTCAGTTTCCCAGCTCATCTGTCATATGTGAAGAAGCCAGGGGGAAAAAAAAGAAAGGTCACAAGCATTACAAAGCAGCATAAATATTGTAAATTGCTGTTTATCAACCAATATGCAATACAGCAGGAGATGAGTACTGTATATTTTGTGTTAAAAGTGTATATTTATTTGTAAAGCAGCAGCAGTTCCATAGCAACTAGCCAGCTTCTAATTATCAGCCTAAAATATGAAAAAATTACTTTCTCCTTAAAAGAAAAGCCTTTCATGTGGTAGATGTTCTTTGTTATTTAAGAACTATATCCTTTTTCCCTAGGAGTTTCAAAGATGCTTAATATGCTTTTAAATGAGCCTCGTTTTTTTCTTTTATTCTCCTTACTGATTTCTCAAAGTAGTTTTGTTTCCTTGCATCATCAAAATATCCCATCCAATAACTGTTCACTTGTTTGTCATCATGAATCCTGCTGAACAAGGTCTTTCTGTCAAGGTCTGGGTTCCTTTTTCTGTTGAGCTCCTTTCCCTTTTCCCCTGATTTCTTTGGGAGTGGCAGTGGGAATCCTTCATACGAATATGCAAGGAAGAGACTGACTAGGGACTAAAGTATTTGGTCTTAAGAAAAATCAGAATGCTTTCTGAGCTCCCTGGGAAATTGGAGTAATGGCACACAAAAAAAAAAAAAAAAGGCAGAAGAAAACTAAAAGAAGAGTCTCGCTGGAAGAAAGAAAAACTTTCTACCTTGGCCAAACAGGGTGCAAGAGGCAAGTTCCTAAATCTGCTACAATCAGATTTAAAAAAAAACAACCGGTGGGTTGAGGAGTAAACAAAGAAACTGGGGGGTTGTACCCAAACAGAGCTTGTAATTTCAAATTACTAAACTAAAGAAGTCTTGGTCCTGATCTCTGTATCAGAAGAAGTACGAGTGTCGAAGGAGACAGTGGTGTCTGGCTTCTTTCTCACTTCTTTTCTGGTACATAGACCTGTAGTTTAGGCTATCAATATTTTTGCACATTCCTGAGAAAAAGTTCAAAACTTGGTTTAGTGTTTCAAGTCCAGATGAGGAAGCAAAACATGGAAGCTGAATGAAAGGCCTGAGCCATTTCCAGGAAGATGCCTAGATAAGTGGTGCTGAACATTAGAAGTGTAAGACACTGATGGGGTGAAAGAGTGCGAAGTAGAAGCACGTGAGGGAACACAGGACTCAGGATCATTACAGCAGAAATGCGTGACACAGCAATGGGAGGACTTCTGGACAGGTCCTTGAACGAAAATATGGGAAGGGACTGCAACAAAATGGCGACTGGAGATAGAGTTTTTGCATTTGACAAAATATTAATCATTTGCATTTTCTAGATCAAGGGCTTTTAAACATCTGATTTTTTTTAGTGTAGGGAAAAGACTTCATTTGTTTGTACTCCCTGCTAACTCCACGGTTCCAACAAGGTCAACTCCATGGATTTTTCCACTCATGCTTAGTTTAATCTTCATTTCTTTCAGTTTACCTGAAATGGCAATTCATAAGGGGAAAAAAGGTGCAAAAGGAAAAAATGTGGTGGCATCATGGTGACACCCAAATCAGTAATATTCTTGAACTTTGTGAGCATTTAAAAAATGCAAAAGTAAGCTTTGCAAGCCTTTCAGGTCTGATATCTGCCTATAAAGGATTTATACTATTATTGGATGAAAACTAAAGTATATTAAAATACCCTGTCAGTTTTAATAGTTGCATTGATTGTATTTTATATGTTTTAAATAATAAAAAAGTAATGTGTCCTGTGGAAATATACATGAAGTGAATGCATAGGTGAAGTGCTTGGTCAGTGTCCATAAAAAGGAGTTATAATTCTAAGTCTCAGCATAGTCATGATATCATCTGTTTCCTCCATAGTCACTCTGCTATGAAATTTATGCCACATAATCTTTTTTTCTTCAGTCATAGCAGTGCTTTTAGTCAAAAGGTGGAGAAATTTTTCATGTTTCAGAGAAATAATACAAACTTATTTGATGTATTATACAGAAAGATTGCTCTCAAAAAAAAAAAAACAAAAAACCAACCAAAAACCCCACATATAGCCAGCAGCATTATGGCAGCTGTAAGAATAGCCAGGCTACAAGTGTACTTGAAAGTTTTTTTTGTATCTGGAGATGGTATAATTTCTATTTCTACAGTCAGAGGCCAGGTAACTGACCATTTCTGCCAGCTGAATCTAAATGGTGCTACTGTAGAAGTACATCTCAATAACAAAGAAATCTGTTGGTTCAGAAAAAAAAAGATGAGACTCACACATGCGACAGAAGAAAGAAAAAAAAATCACCTTTGCATGAACTGTCCATGAAGGCAAAATTCTGGATTTTGATGAGAATATTTTTTCAGGGTTGCCACTGAATAATTGAATTCTCAAAGAATCAAACCTAGTTCAGCATTTTCTGTTGTGGCACTGTGAGGCTAGGTATAATGAGAAACCACATCCTTGCAGGGTTGGATGATGTCTCACTGAAGGCCAGTGGCTGTTGCCACGAAGCCACGTGGAGCTGATAGTGGGATGGGAAAGGTCTTGTGTGAAAGCATTCTCTTCTCTCAGGTTTCCCAGCTTCTGTTCTTTAATTTTCCTGGCCACTGGCACAATTTTTCTCATTGGAAATACTACTGGAAGTGCCTTACAGACCACATCTATGACCAGTGCAATCCAGAAAAGAAAAGTCACTGGGGAGATAATTAGTTTCTCCCAGGGAAGTGGTGGGAGGGCAGTACATCACTAGTCAGCAAGTTCTGGTCTCCCTCCATTAGAAGAAATGGATACTTTAACCAACTCATAAATTGTCCATGTCAGGAATCAGAATTGATAGACTGGGAAGAGAGAACAAACAAAATTTGTATGTGTTGATACACTGGATTGTTTACCTACAGTTACTTCAGTCTTCAAAGGTTTGTCAGGCTTTCTTAGTCAAAAGGCGGCCTAAACTTCAGGAAAAAGTATAAATATCTTATGCAAAGTTGTTTGATTTTTGCTTTAGTTTGCAAATAAATATTTTTAATTTCTGAAAAAATATAAAGATATTTTGAATGTTAATTATGTCTTTAGATTTCATATTTTGGTATTCCTGTGTATACATACCTTCTGATATATCACAGTGGCCCACAGATGAGAAATCCTTCCCCAGGTTTAGGGTGGGATTTCTCAGAGTTACTAAGGCTTTTCAGCCTTCAGAAGAACGTATGAACTCATCATTGCTGAGGTAAAAATCCTCATTTAAGGGGTGATGTCTATACCTAAAGATGAAAATATAGCTATGCCTTCTAAACCTCAGAGTATTTTCAAAGACAGTACAAAAAACACTTGTTTCCTTCATTATCATTAACATTCAACAAAGGAAGTCAGTATGATTATTCATATTTTACAAAGAGGAAAATAAATTGTGAAATTTAATTCAGGACCTTTTTTCCTAACTTTTGCTGTTTGCATTTTTAAGGAAAAACTTATTCTTTCACCATTTAACAGTTTTTTTAAATGTTCTAAATGTTCCTTGACATACTACTAGTGCTAGCTAACGAAGTCCTGAAACAATATAATAGCAATGCCTTTTAATAAAAACTAGGCATTTTAGCAGGTAAATTTTAACATGCTCATGTTATTTCTTATTTTAGGTCATTATTATTTTCTCATTTTTAGCTTATGCCACATTTGGCATACAATGTTTTCAGTGAGAAATACACTTTCTGTTATTTTTCCTGGTAGGGCAAGTAAAGCTGAAGGAAGTAAGAACATCCCATTGTCATCTGAGTGACTAAGTTCCTGATCAATAGCATGATGAAGACTTCCACAGGAAGATAAAATGCAGTTCCTAGAAAAGCTGTCATATTTTTCTGCCATATTCAGCAGAAAAAGCATTTTGAGAGTGCCCATTTATCAAGAGCAGTCAAGGTATAGAAACTCAACAGGGTCTTATGTCTTAGGCGTTAGGGATACCAGCCCCAGAAGGACTAAACCATTGTGTATTGCTATGTATTGAGCCTCCTTCCAGGTGGCAAACAGCTGCACCTTTTTATAAAACTTCAAAAATAAATCTGAAGTGCTTGCTTTCAGCCGATAAGTGTTATATTTAATTGAACCGTTCTGCGAATGTTATAGCTCAGGCACCCAGAAAGATGGTGAATATTTAATATATTTGTTTTGTATTTCCACTGGTCAGCAGAATAATGAAATTCCTTAACTACTTCTCTTTAACTTGCCTGAAGAAAGCACGGTATGTTGCTAAATTGCTTTTCACTGGCCCTGCCGAGAAACAACTTTAATCCTTGTTAGAAAATTGCAGAGTCTGGGCCTGACAAAGAGCTCATGCCTGGTGCATTGTGAGCGCTGGGAGCGGGGCGAGGGGAGCCCTTTACAGCTGTGTGCCACCAGCCTGCCTGAGCTGGACTATTTAGGCGAGGAGGTTTGTCAATTCCTCCCGACAATAGAGCGAGTTTTTCAGCGCCTGTAGCTGCGCCGAGCCCCGTTGGGGATCAATGCTGGCCATTCAAGCTGCACCCTCTTTCATTGCTTTGGTTTGTTAATTTAAGACTAAAGGTCCGCTGAGCGGGTTTAGGGTGTTTAAGAAAGCTGATGAACTGTTTAAGAAATCTGATGAACTGAGAGCGTTTATAGCCCTGGTGTGGCAACTATTGGCACTGAGGGAGCTGTGTCCTTGTTGACCCTCTTGTTATTAAAAATGCACAAGTGCTGCGCTTCTCAATATTTCAACACTCTTTCATTGTCAATACCACCTTCTGAGCCCTTCAGCTTGTTGCTTGCTCTAAAGATCTTCTTAGATTGGGTTTGAAAACTTCACCTTAAACACTAGATTAGACTGATGTTCTGTTTTCCGTGCTCCTGTTGATTTGTTGAACCTTCCCAGGGCTGGAAAGCAAGTAGCAGCTTGATGGGGAGACGGGCTGCTAATATGATTTACCAGTGTACAGTCATGCACAATAAGTGTGAATAAATACAAGGGTCTCACAGAGTCAACCCCAGCCTTTCCTTTTCTCTTATTTTTTACTTTAAAAGAGTATCTCAGGAAAATGAAGTGAGTAATGCATGCCCTTACAGGAGCTGGATGAGCTATGAATAAGAAGAGAAGGGGAAAATAGGGAGGCAAACATTTTTGTTAAAGTGGTTGGCTGCTGTTACATGCTGATTTGGAAAAAATATATAACAAGCACTGCTTTACTCTTGCATAGAAGACAGCAAAGAATGTGACACTAGTACCATATAATGAACATCTGCAAGAGACACATTGTCCTTTCACTTCTATTGTTACTAGTGGGAAAGTGACTTTTTCTTAAAACCAGTTAGAAGGGGTTGTTGTTGTTGTTGTTGTTTTTATTATTATTTTTTAAACTGTGTAATCTCAGGGCAATAATCACTGACGTTTTTGAGTTTGCAAGAGATTCCTGTAAGTCACAGTGTATACATCCCTGCCTCTGTAACATGCTCACGGTTGTCAAAATGTGTGGCTTTGGATTCTGCCTCTGAGAGGGATTTGCAGTGCTGTGCTTCTTAGCAGACTCCAAAATAAGTGATAAGGAAATATTTACTTTTCATGTTATAAAGTCCAGATTTATGTTTATGCAGCTACAGCCTATACTAAGTCCTCAAAACTAATGGATAAGAGACCAATATTTTAACAGGAATCTTACTCACAAATACCTCTGGAAGGACTCTACAAATATACTGGATGTGATTTTTATTAAAAATACTGAGACAATTCAAAGTAAGAATGCATTTTTTTTTTCCTAATAAAATAGCAGTCATATTTTTTCTATTGATGGAAGAGCAAGTACTGTGGTATCATTTCACAGTCACCAATTTAAACATTTCTACTGAAAGTTTAATGCATCAAAACCAGTCAGGAAAAGATATTACATTGTTTTCGTTTATAAATTTGAATAGGAAAATTAATTTCCTCCAACACTGTTCAGTGCATGTAAGAATATCACAGGTATGTAGGAAGAGTCTTAAGTTTTACTGCATCCATCTTAATTAAGTTATCTGGCTGGACTTTAAAGACATGTTTTGCCAGAAAACTAGAATGGTCTCATGTCAGTGATCTGGCACTGTTCAGTGTTGTTGCATGGAAAATTGATGTCAGAATTTTCAGTCCTGTCTGCAGTTTGTTTGTGTGAGCGAGTTTGAGCCCCTTCTCCTTTCCAGTTCATACAAATGACATACATCATGGATATGTTACTGGATTATTTTTTTTAATGGAAGAATATCAGTTTTGAGAAAGTTCCACTACTAAAAAATTCTCTCTGCCAGGATTATGTTTAACAACTGCAGAGTCTGAGTGATAATATAATAATTGGGCTCATCTTATTGCATCTGGGTAGAATATTTGACATAGGAATTATTATGTTTATTTAGATCAATAGAGTTCCCCAAGTGAATCTCAACTGTATTTTATTTTCTAGACATCTGCATACATACAACACCTGTCATATAGTTTACAGCTGCCACTTGGTAACAACTCTGTTACATTAAAAATATTTTGCAGGTACTTAAAAAGGAAATCAATACCATGATGCATTTTTGGGGTGAAATAATGTAAATAGGATAAAAATGTCATTCAGGGATTTAAAAACCAGTATATTATGGATACCAAAACAGTCCCACATTTTACTGAATAAATAAAACTACTTTTATTAAATGTGTAGCTATGTGCCTTTTGTGTGGTGTATTTGTTCACTTTTGTAAAATAGTACATAGGAGTAACTCTAAAAAAAGTAAAAGTAATTATTTCCAATGATTTATAATTAAAATACAGTTTAACACATGCAAAAAATTAAATTGAAGCCATTGTTACATGAAAATGTAATTTCAAGCTTATCTTAAAACTGATAGATACAATGCAATGAAACTGTTTCCTGTAAGGAAAAAGTATTTATATTTATTTACTGTACGTCTTTAAAGATTTTTACAGAAAGCTTACATTTTGATGGAAGAATTTTATTTCTTTCTTGTTACATCCAGTAGCCAGTAATTTGTCTTCATTTTTCCAGTATATATTTCATTTTATTCATTAATGTGGACATGGCTAATGAGACATGTTAGATACTTCCTTTGAATTACTTTCCCGAAATATGTCTTGTCTAACATGCTGCATTTGAAAATGTGTATGAATTCCTCTCTTTGCATCTCTCTGTATTTTGCAAAGATATAGGAAATTACATTAAAAAAGAATTTAAGCCTCTTTCCTGTGGGAAAAGAGAGTAGAAACAGCTATGACACAAACTCTTTTAATCTTTCATTTCTAAAATGGAAAAATAAAAAATCCCTTCTTTTTTACAGTTTGACAAATGACATCTGGTTGGCATTTTACAGGAGGAGGAGGAAAAATGCTACAACTATATTTAGTAAAATCTCTTTTAATCCAGTTAATATGAAAGAACTATTACAGTAGCTATTTGGAACTGAGCATTTTTTTACAGTAACATGTATACCAACAGCAGAGAGCTTATTCTTAGCCATCCATTTGTGAAGTGTTGAGTGAAAACATACACCTGCCTAAGACATAAATAGGAAATAAGGTAGACTGGAATTAATAATTAGTGTAAAACAAAACCTTAACCTGGTTATTTTGGGAGGGGTGGGGTGGTATTTTGATCATACTTAAATACAGTTTTCAGGGAGTTCTAATTTTTGTACTTAATAATGAAGTCATCTAAAACAAGACCAAAAAAAAAACCAAAAAAAAGGCAAGACAGATTCCATATTCTCTGATGCTGTTTTCCTGTTTGGATTGGAAAATCTAGTTATTGTAAATTCTCTCTCAAGATACCCTACCTGTTTTTATCCTTGCTGTTTTAGCTGTCAATTCTCTCATGTAATTGTATCTTTAATATCCATTATCACTGACAGATAACAAAGTGCATAATGCTATTTTGAACATCTTGTAACTGAAAGATAAAATGGCAGGTGCTAATTCATGTAAAGAACAGTCTAGGTCAAGTTATTTGATTTCCTACTGACCCATGCAATTCTCATAACAGGAAATTATATCATTGTTGACTTCATGTGCTGATCTGTGATCATTTCAAAGTGTTTCATTACCTCTCATTACCAAATCTGTTAAATGAATACTTCAGGGTTATTTGGTGATGTTTTTTTTTCTTTCATCCTTCCTTTCAGCAATGGTATAGCAACTCCATGAAAGTCATATGCACGTGGTTGGCTGACAGATTAGACCTTCAGCTTCACATCTACCAGCTGAAGACTCTCATCAAGATAGTGAAGGTAAATAAAATGTGTTTACACTAGACTGCATAGCAAGAGTAATAAAGTAATAACATGGATAAGTATAGCTCACCCTGAAAGTCAAAAAATGTGGAATAAAGTTGTGAATTTATGTAGTTTTAGGTTGGGATTTTTTTCCCACAGTTATAGAAAAATCCAGAAGAAAAATAATTCATTAAACCCCCTGGTATTAATTGCATGTGCAGTAGTATTTGTTGTCCATTCTGGACTCGGGGACAATTAAGATCATTCCGAGGAATTTTAACAAGTTACTTCTAGCTATACAACAATGCTGTATGATTATTCTTACTAAATTATTGTTTGTCTTGTTATTGATTTTTTTTTAACCTTAGTAATTCCAATAGCATTCTTTGTCCATTTTCTCCCTTCTCCTATAAAGGGAACTATTTTCTCTTTTTATGTGCATCTGATTACTAGGTTTAATGGAAAACTTTCAATGTATTCACTGTATTACTTAACACTTTCTAATCTTTCATACTCAGGCATACATATCAATAGAAATACCAACTCCTCCAGTTCCATCCTCAGTCATTTACACTGGCCAGTGTTAAACGCTTCCAAGCAAAGTGTAATATCCCTTGCAATAGGCAATTATGGATTAACCTACCAGAAAAAAGCTTCCTCCTAACTCCTTTTCAGATTCAGTCAATACCCTCTAGGCAGGAAACAGAAAGCCATTTCAGATTTTTTCCATATAATTCTATCTTGTTTAACTTTGGACATTCTCGTTATCTGTACAAATATGGAATAAAAAGCACCTGTTGTCAATGATGACCTTGATTTCTTAAAATTATTTTCTCACAAACTTCATGCAAGACTATAAAGTCGGAAGCATTTTAACTTGTGGACACCAGAACTGCAACTGCAACTTTCAGGATTCACTAGCAAAAAGGAACAGAACAAAGAAAAATACAATAAAACAGTCTTAATAATGATGGCATCATGGCTCCCTGAACCACACAAACTTAGATTTGCTGTTTTTGACCATAACTGATTTCACTGGGAACAGGATTTGGGTTCTTCACTATATTATGTGCCCAAATGTCAAAAGCACTTTCCTATTATTGCTTGTTGAAATGAATGGCTCTTGTGAAAGATTTAAAGCTATTTTCAACTGAATGATTTGGGTTGGAAGGGACCTTAAAAATATTCCAACCCCCTTGCCATAGACAGCAACACCTTTCATTAGACCAGGTGCTTAGAGCTCCATCCAGCCTGGCCTTGAACACTCCAGGAATGGGGCATCCACAACTTTTCTGGGCAACATGTTCCAGTGCCTCAGCACCCTCACAGTAAAGAATGTCTTCCTAATATCTAATCTAAACCTACCCTCTTTCAGTTTGAATCCAGTCCCCCTTGTCCTAACACTATGGGCCCTTGTAAAAAGTCCCTCTCCAAGATAGTTATCATCCTATGGAGAAAAAAACAGGTGTTAGAGGATCTAAAACCTGTGCCCAGTGAGATCTAGGAATGGGCAGCCTAAACAGACCAGTGAAATATCACCAGGGGGATTAATAGAAGATCTTTCAAAACTGAAGTTCAGGTGAATGAACAGCACTGCCAACCCACACTCCCTGTGCCACCTGGCACACTGGTTAGTCTTATTCAAAAGCAGAAGGCTCCCAGTGGAGGTGGGAATACTCTGCTTATGGCAGTGGCCTTTTTGTGCCCAGATATCTGGTTTACTCTGCGTGTAAATTCCAAGTGTGTTATTCCATGGCACCTTCTTTGGATACAAAAGATTGAAGAAGATGTTGTCAATTTTAATTGCTCTGAAAAACAGAAAATTTTGTGCACCTGGGTTTTGGTGGGTGGAGAAGATAGAAAAGGAACTCAACAGAAAGACGCTGCTAACAAACAATGATTCAAGTAGAGTATCATAAGAAGCTGTCCCTGCTGCAGCCCATCTGGAGAGAGACATGGGCAGGTACAGTTCCTCCAAACTGTAGAATGAATAAAGGCACCTTTCTGTTTGCTTTTGGAATGAAAAAAAAGGCGAGAGGCTGTATTGCCCCTGTCGTCTCTTGGAAATAAAAAAAAAGAAAAAAAAGTAGGAGGTCGTTTTTAAGGGACATAGAATGAGTAAGAGAAACGTAATTCTTTAGTGTTTGGATGCAACAAAGGTAGTGGCATTATTAAGAAAGACTAGAAGAAGACACATTGTTCCCTTTAAAGAGAATAAAGTCATGATGGCATAAAGGTTTTGTTAAGTGTCCGACACGTGTACAGAGGGATGTGACTAAAGAAGGGTCAAGGACTGAGAAAGTTAGGGAGAAATGAAAAATTAAGCTTGGAAGTGAACATTTTTATCCTGCAAAACTGTGTCAAGAGAAGAGCAATGTCTGAACCCCAGAGTGCTGGTCTTAGAATGGGAAGAATACAATGTAAAACTGAAAGAAATTGCTATAGGACCTGTTAACAGCATAAAAGCAAATTGAATGCACGGTGTTATAAAAAGGGAATGCAGTGGTGATACTTGAAAAAGACCAGACGGGGTACACACAGGAGTGTGTGAGCAAAACATAAGCTGCATCCATTGACTCTGACGTTGACCTGTGAAAGTCAGATAAATCTCAATTGCAGTGACTCAAACAAGGTATAAATAATCATCATAGATAGTGGCAGAAAAAAATCTCCCAGATGAATGTTACCCTATTTAAGATGTGTCTTTTGCAGTTCTTTGAAGTATTGAGTGAAACAAGATCAACTCTTTTCTTTCTCTAAGGGCTGTGCATGGTCTCCTCCTCAGGCAGAGGAATGGGCCTGACATCCCTTAATTATCTTCCATTTTCTTTCCCCATATTCTCTTCCATAAGCATTGAGAATTTGTAGTGAAAGTGTACACAAAATAAGAAACCAGCTCAACTTGTCTTTCTTAAGCTTTTTAGGGTAACATCAGGCAAGATTATTTCAAATGTGTTACAACTTAGAGACAGTAGGTGACTTTCCATAGGCTTAGTTGAACATAGCATTAATAAATAAAACAATTCCACTCAGAATTCTTAAATAATGGATAGTCAAAGAAGAAAGTCATATCTGCTGGTTCATAGGAAGGATGGATACCAGGGAAACAAAACCTGCTCAAGTGAAAAAAAAAGGAAAAAACTAGATGTGAGTCAAAATGTAGAGGAGACTTAGAATGTAAATTAACTGAATAAAGAAGTCAGCTGAGAAATCCTGACATTGTAGAATATAGATTATAATCTAAACTTTGTTTTTCCAAATTTGGCATATAAATGTAAAGATAAATATTAATAAAATTACTTTATTGATAAAGAGTCAGGCTGTTACATTTTCTGTGAAATGACAGAACTACCTGTAGCCAAATTCATGTTTCAGTATGTATTTAGGAAAATTCTTTGCTGGTTTTTTATTGAATAAAAGAGACAAATAGAAGTTACTGAGAAATCAGTAATTATAGTATGGTGTAGCACAAAATACAATCTCTTAAAGGAAGGACCATCAAATTGGAATCTCTAGAGTTTATAGAAATCTCACTCAGCTCAAAAACTAAGACTGCAAAATCTTTAATAAGATGATAGGTACCTAACTGCAGGAGTAATGACGCTGTGCCAGTGGCATGCTAGAAATGGCCTGTGTATAGTAAAAGACTGCTCATACTTGCTGAAATCTATTGAGGATGTTTTATTTTTGACACAGAAAACCTACCGAGACTTCAGGTTGCAAGGCGTGATGGAGGGAACGCTGAACAGTAAAACCTACGATACAGTTCACAGCCGTCTGACTGTAGAAGAAGCCACAGTCTCAGTCACAGATGCGGGAGGACTTCAGGGCATTACTATGAAAGACAGTGATGAGGAGGAAGGATGATATCTCACAAAGCTTTTGGAGTTGGGGGGTGATGGTCTGAGGGTGAGGTTTATCTTTGGCTTGGGGTTTTTTTTGGTAACTTGTCCTTGTAGTTGCATTTATAGTTTTGCCTTTTGATATAAGTGCAGAAATGTAATTTGCTCCATTAAAAGAAAGCAAGATTATCAGAGGAAAAGTGCCAAGGACTTTTTGAGAATAATGGTTGTAGCATATTTTTATGTATAGCTTTGCTTAGGGCTGCAAGAACACTGGCATGGAGTTTGAGTTCCACTTGTGATTATATTTCTTTCCCTTTTGTTTGTTGACATTTGTTCTTGTATCTCCATCTGATATTGACGTCCTGTGCAGAAACAAAATGTGTGTCTCACTTAAAACACAACTATACAGGAAATCATCCTTGGAATAAGTCAATGCCCTAGGTAAAAAAAAAAAAAAGTGCATTTTCAGAATTACACTTTGTTTACCTTTATTTTATGCTTAATTTTACATTATTATGTGATGTGCATTAAAAATTTTAATCTTGATTCTTTGTATATTGAGGTAGTAGGACTTCAAGGACAGTCAAACATACAAACTGCTTGGGAGTGTTGTGTCTATTTATTTTGCAAGTTTAAAGATATCTCATCCTGTTGGATGTCAGTAAGCTTGCCATCAATGTTTGTATTTCTGTGAAAATTTTCAGGCAATAACAACACATTTTGTCGTGACCATTTCTGTATCTACCCAAGTTTGTACAGAGTTCTACAATTAAAAGATGTTTTCAGTATTTCAAACCATTTGAACCATTGTATGATTCCTCATGAGAACAAGTTTTTTGAAAGATTATTCTATTTAGTTTATATAATGATCTGTAGCAAATATGGGTTTTTTTATAGAACAGATATATATAGCAAACATATACCCAAAGACACAATGCCCTGATAAAGGAAAAAAGCAAACAAAAACACCCCACTAGCAGACAAACAGACAGGGCCCACTGCCCATTTTTTATGTCTTCAGTATGAGTTGGAAACAATTCAAATTTTTTTCGGTCAAAACTCACACAGCCTATGAAAAACACAGCAATTTTTTTTTTTTTTTTCGGGAAGCATGACTGATTCCTGGGTTTGTGTCCACAAAATCAGAACACAGATGATACCTAAAGAAGCACTGAAGGTTTCTTAGGTCCTTGTTGACCCATAACATTACACTTGAAGGGCTTTGCTGAGGGCCTGTTGAGGGTTTAGGAGGCTGACATAGTTTCCCTGGAAGAACAGATTTTAGGTGCCTGTTGCAAGCATGCAGAGATGCAGGAACAGAGAATGAGAGCTGCAGGGAAAATTACTGTCAGCATACGTAAAACCTTGGACAAGCAAGGAAGCGCAAGTTACACTTTTCTCATGTGTCTACAGAGAAACTCTAAGTGGCATTTTTATCCTGTGGCAAACCAGCTTCTCATCTGTGCATGAATTCAGCAAAAAGGAAGAACTGGGCACTGGTGAGGAAGACCATTCTTCTCAGCTCTTTGTGCCCTGAGTCCTCACCCAGAGGTGCTCAAGGAGGCTGGGAGGGCAGGAGTGCAGGCACCCCTGCCCCAGCACAGCTGCAGCACATGTATTTTGAGGAGCAGTGGGGCAGGAGACAGCTGCTACAGGACAGATTGGCCAGAGAGGCAGGAACAGGCAACACAGTGTACTCTCCTCCATCACTTCCCATTCACATTACCATCTTTGTGGGCTGAAGGGAGCATAGGGAGCCTCAGCAGTATTTTCCACTATTAACCGGGCTCCCAGATGGGTTTATTGGTTTAGGTTTTGATAGCACTAAAAGAATTGCATATCCCTTTCCTGTCACTTGTTCTAGTTGTACTGGTGCATGGAAGATGATGGTGCTTGAACGGCCAGGTGGGACTCTGGCTGAAATTCAGGCTTGGTAAGGGATAGCCTGCTGGGCCATGAGCTGCAGCCTCAGCCCCAGCCTGACTGTGGCAGGCAGTAAGGTGCAGAGGAAACTGAGCTGCCCAATGTAACACCCATCTCCCAAACCCAGTGAGGCAGAGATCAGTGTCAGTCAGGAACAAAGCTTTGTCTCTGCAAAAGTCTCCCTGTTTGCCCTCTCCCAACCATCTTTACATTCCTGAGATCCTGCGGAGGTGCCTGTGGAGAAGCCAGTTGTAAATAGGTGAAGGCAGGTGTCACTGCAGTAGCCCTGCAGTGCTTGCCAAGGCCTCCTAGTGCAGGGCCGTGACAGGTTCATGCAGGGCTCTCCCTAGAGGGCATGAGGAGATTTTTAAAGTTCTGAGGTGACATGAGAGTCAAAAGCAATATCAAAACTGGATACTGTCCTTAGCAAGCCACTAACAGTGTAGGGGCCTGGAGTGAGAACTAGAAACACAGGAACAGAAGTGCTGTCACCAGCACAGCCCAGGAAGTAAGTGGTGTGTCTATCCTCCAGTAGAGATTGACCTGGCATTAATGCCTCTGACCAGCCCTGCTAGCCAAAAGCCCTGTGGGAAACAGTAATTTGTATTCATCTTCCCTTTGGGCTTTTCCTCTGTCCCAAGCTGCCCCCATGCCAAGAAGGGTTTCCTGGAAAGACAAACAACTCTCCCTATCAATTTGGACAATTACAGAGCAGGTTATAGTCATATCACCTGTTAGGGCCTCAAAAGGACTGGTAGGCCATCATGATCCTGACAAGTCTCACCTGAGACCCCCACCAACAGCCTCTGTCTAGGGACTCCACCTCGGCTCTGTCCAGGACTGCCAGTTTCTGCACCAGCAATGGAAAAGGAATGATGGTTTCTCACTCAGCTACAGCCCAACATCTACTTGTTTATGGGCCTTATTTGTCCAGACCCTGACCTATGGATTGACTTCAGACCTTTGTGACCATCACAAACATGTCAGTGATCTGGTCTCTGGATTGCCACCACCTCTCCCCCTGCCCCACCCTGCCCTGCTCCCTGACTGCGTGGGACTGGCCCTGGCTGGCAGGGCCTTGTCCAGACTGCCTGGGGAGTCCCCCCAGCTCCCTGTGTCTTAGGAAGCAGTCAACCCTGTCTACACGCTGACATAACTTAAAAAAAGGAAAAAAAAAAAAAAGAAAAAACCCACATTAAAAAAAGGAAACCACCCAAGCAACAAGACTGAGTTTTTGTGGCTTGAAGTGTGTCTGAGTTAATCAAATTTCATGAAGCATAATACAGGCAAACCCCATATGTCAAGCACTTTGCTATACAATTTTGTCTCTGCAGTACTTGCAAGACATGTTTGTCAGTAAGATGGAGATGAACAAGGAAATAGTCAAACAAAAAACAAACCAAAACAAAGATTATGTAAGGAAATAATAAAATTTAAAAAAAAAACAAACAAAAAAAACCCCACAAAGGCCAAAGATGATGTCACCATGAAGAAGTTACAAGATGTTTGGGATTTCAGATAAATTAACTCAGACACAAAAGTATGTGTAAGTAGAGACGCAGCACATCAGACATCAATGGAAGGCAGGTACAGAAACAACAGTGCTTTAAAGGTTTTTCCTTTTCTTCCAAATTCAAGTATTTTCTTAGTAACCATTTGTGAAACCGTGAACCAACCCCAAGACTGAGAAGGCCAGTGAGTACCTGCGTGACAGCTCCGTCGCCGGGCACCACCGCGGCAGAGCCCCGCGGCGCGGGCACAGGGGCCGCTTTTATATCTTAACTTAGGTGTTTAAACCCTCCACGCACTCCCGAGGAGCCTGCCCGTCCCGAGCGGGCAGCATCGCCTCTCTGTACGCCTTCGTGCGAGGCACCCTGCCGCGCTGTCCCGGGGCTGCGGGGTTCTCCACGGCGGACACTGCCCCCGCCTCCATTTTTCTAAGCGGGCATGGCGTGCCGGGAGCCTTCAGCAAGGATGCAGGAGGGGTCTCGTTTAATTCACCCCCTCTGCGCCTTAATAGTATAAAAGGGGCTGTAGAAGCCGAACCCCGTGGCGGGTTGCGCGTCGGGGCCGGGGCAGGAAAGCGGAGCTGACCTTCACAGCTCTCCCGCCGCCGGGCAGAGGGGGCCCGGGGCAAGAGCTCCCTCCTCGGCTAGCGCTTATCCCGGACAAGGAGGAGATGAGCAGGGTGAGACAAGGCAGCGGCTGGGGTACTGTCGCGGCTCCGGCTGTCGCTGCCCGCCCCGGCAGGCCCAGCCCGCGCCCTTTTGAGCCCGCACCCGCGGGTCCCGTCGCTGACTCTGGTGCTCGTAGAGCAGCCCCGCACTTTAAACCCGACCCCGAGCGGAGGCCGGCGCAGCCTTGGAGGGACCGCTAGACCGAGAGGCTCCCGGGGCACCGGGTGCTCATCGAGAGGGCGAGTGGTGCCCGGAGCACTGGGCCTCCCTCGCTCCTTGGTCTTGTGGACATGGCATCCACGGAATGGGTCCTGAGCTCCCGGGGGGATCTCGGGTCAGGTGTCGGGTATTTCCAGGCTTTGAGGGGACAGAGCTCCTTCTGGAACACACCAGACTCCCGACGTAGAGGGCGGCCAGGGCATCAGTGCCAACTTCTGAGGGGGCAGCAAGTGCGACTCCACGAGGGACACGGCACTGATCTCGGAAGGTCGGGGAAGGGGTTTGAGGCTGTGAGACGGGTTCCTGCACAGAGAGTGCCGGTTTTGCGCCTACCTGTGTTTTGAATCGGGCGTTTGCCTGTCAGCAAACGAGCGCGCAGTAGACGGGGAGCCGCAAGGCAGCGGCACGACAGTGGGGAAGCCCACGGGGAGCCAGGTTCGTTCTGTGCGAGACCGACGGAACCCGGGGAGCCCGTGGGACTCGCGAAAACACCACGGGCGGCCTCCCACCGGTACAAGCGCGTTTCGTTCTAACAGCGACTGGGAAAAAAAAAGGCAGCTAAACAAACTAAAAGAAACAATCACACACACACACACACATACACACAAAAAGAAGTTTACATTTTCGGCCTTAGGAGGAGTACTGCTGCGTCGCCCCTCCCCCCGCCCCGTCCCGAGGGCTGCTCCATTCTCTCCTGTGTCCGTTCCCGGGTCGCGGCGCCAGGCGAGCAGCCGGGGACACGAGGAGCCCTCTCCGGGCTCCGTCCAGCAACGGCCGCGACGGAGCACGGCTTCTGCTTCTGTTCTTATTTTCACATTTTTCACTTGGCTTCTCTCTCCCTCTC
Organism: Sclerurus mexicanus; assembly: GCA_013396755.1. NCBI lineage: Eukaryota > Metazoa > Chordata > Aves > Passeriformes > Furnariidae > Sclerurus > Sclerurus mexicanus. The sequence goes on along the minus strand of VWZF01000137.1, from coordinate 35,495 downwards.
AGCAGCGGCACATCGAAACGGGCCCCGCCAGAAGCGAGAGGGGTCCGGCAGACACCTTCTCCCCTATGTCGCTATGGCGAGCCCGGCCCACACAGCGACCAGCCCTTTGCTTTGCTCCAGGTTACACTGACGGAAAATGGAAACAAAAAATAAGTTAATTGCTCCTGAGTCTATTCAGGAATCTTAAAAATAAATAGCTTCCCCCAGCCAAAGAGCGCGAGGCGTTCATTTAGCAGCAACGGGGCTAAACATTTGTTGAACTGGGAAAGGAACAAATGAGAAAGTGTCATTCATGGCTCCAGCTGCCGCTGGCCTCTCCCAGCCACTTCCACCAAGGGCCCTTTGGAGCTGATGACACCGCTGGGTCCCCTCACAGGCGGACTGATTAGATTAGACGTGATGGCTGCGGTTCACGTTCGGAGCTGGCACACGTAGCCAAATCGCTAGCATGAATTACGGGAGAACCGGAAGCGCTGCTTTGTAATTTCATTTATATGTGATTAAAGGCTTTATACGTGAAAAGGCTTTATTTGCACCAGTTTGGTTTTCGATTTAGAGGGATCTGCACGAAATGTACTGTACTTCCAAACTTTGTTTCGCCTCTGGAAACACTTGTGTTGGGCGAGTCAGTGTCAACTGTTTTTCTTTTGTGATGGATTCGGTTAAAAATACCAATACTTTATTCATTTGCTTGTGGTGGAACTGCTATAGGAGGATGCAAACGCACCCTCACTGTACGGGCAGACTGCACATACTCTCCGGAGGTACACACACAATCACACATATATTATTTTTTTGCATCGGACAAAGTGTCAGTGGAGAAAATGTCTAAGTGTTACAACTTAAAACAACCTGGCCAAGCCCAAGCGCTTTTGCCTGCGCTCCCGAAATAGCAGAGCCCGAGGCTGCTGCCTGGGCTTTGCGGTCGCCTCCTCCTCCGGAGCCGGGGCTGAAGCCGTGGCCGGGCCCGAAGCCGGGTCGGCCAGAGAGTCGCGTCCCCCATCCCAGCAGCAGCAGCAGCAGGTTCCACCGAAAAGGACGGCGGCGCGGGATCTCCCCCAGCTCCGGCTGATAAACCGTGACGGCGGCTGGCCCACCGGGGTCTGCTTTCCCCCGCTTTAACTCCCCCGTGTATGTTTTGACTTCCCTTCAAAAGACCGTAAACAACAAGCCTTGAGTGGGAATGAACAGCGAGCCCTCCAGCCCCGCAGCAGCCAGGAGCTAAATCCGAATTGTAACACGCCAGGGCCAGCGCGCTGCGCCGCGACGGGGTCTGCGGGCAGCAGGGGACACAGGGCCCTGGCTGAGGGGAGCACGGCGCTCCTGTTCCGTGTCGGGGTAAATCACCTCTTCACAAATTCGGCGGCTCGGAATGATGCGTATCCAGAGCAAATCTGAGCTTTAGCAGCGAATCCCGGTGGCGGCACTATTAATGACGACTATTAGAACAATAATAACAGTAATCGGGGTCTGGCCAGGCGCCGTCGGGTCCGCCGGTGTCGCGGCAAGAAGGATGCGCCGTAATTTCCCTGGTTCCCTCCACGCTCGGGGTGTCCAGAGGCGGCCCGGAGCCAGGCGGGCCGCTGCCCTCCCTGCCCTTTCCCGGTCGAGGAGAGCCGGCTCCGGGAGCACGGAGGGAGCAGCCGGCTCTCGCAGGAGGGTTGCGGTAAAACACTCCCAGGAAAATATTAATACACGCAACAGAAGGTTAGCGGAGTTATTATCCTTTTCAATTCATTTTTTACTTAAAAACGCAATGGAATTATTCATTTTATTAAGGAGGAAGAAATTAAAGATTAGGCTTTAGGCGGTATTTTACCTCCCTCTAATCGCCTCTGGGATCGGATTGGAGTAATCCTGACGACGAGATGAATTCGCCGGTGACTCGGATTTTGAATGCATGTAGAGATACGTTATGATAATAATGCAAGTGAGCAATATCAAGAACATAGCTTAGGAGCGAATGAAACACAAAGCCGATTAAGGGGAAAAAGAGAACAGCAGCTTTCCCGGGCAGAGCACAAAATCAACTCGAGGCAAAACTTTTGCCCTTAATTCCTCCGATGGTTCGTAACTCTGGGAGACCGACGAACCCGCTCCTTCCCCCGTCGGCTCCTTCTGACAGGACTCGGTACGTGCCGCCAGACTGGAGGGAGCCGCGGGCCCGCCGTGCGCCCGCCAAAAGAAACCGGCCAAGGGCTCTGCTACCCTCAGAGGCCGCAAATCTTTCTGCCTCAGGAAGAATAACCCCGCACCAGCACGGCTGCAGGACATTTGCGGCTCGGCAGATCTATAAAATCGCTAAAAAGATGGGGTCCGGGAGCAAGGCAAAGCTCAGGACAAGACTGAAAAAAAGTATAACGACATCGATTTTAGTAACGCTATCTACACTGCGGGCAACTCCAGCACTAGCAAGGGTCCATCTCTGAGATGAAACAAGACAACGTCCCCTACCCAAAAAATTAAAAATATTTGGTTTAGATCGCTATTGAAAAATTAGGCATTAACATAAGTTTTTGTGTGCTGTACAGAGAGAAAGGGATACATATCCGAAAGGAACTAACGAATAATAAAGCTCCTGCTTCTCCAATAGTGTATCTCAGTATGGAGGAAACAAGGATAATTGCAATGGCAGGGCTGTAATTGCTGCTTTGGTATATTTACCCTGTTCAAATGACACTACATATTTTACTTTCAAACACATGTCAAAAAGTCAATCCCAAAAAGACCAGTTAAGAGCAAGCTGTTAACATATTAAGTATATGGGATTTGAAGCCTCTAAAACCCACTCAACAATAATTCCCTTCTTCAACACCAATCAAGAGGAAATTTGCCTAGATTGAATTAAATGTAAATTGCTTTGAAGGAGGAAACTCCTCTGGCAGACACAAAATACGCGAGAGACACCGACACCCTNCGGAAAGCAGCAGGTAAGAGGCGGGAGGCTGCGGCAACCCGATCCGGGGCAGCAATTACAGTCTTAACGCCTTGACCCATCTGCCGTGGGGGATTGGGGAGAGGGAGGAGGAGGTGAGCGGCTCAGCCCCGGGCACCGGCCCACCATCCAGACCGGGGGAAAACAGAGAACAGGGCATCGCGGCCGGACACCCCTCAGGACCCAGCAGGCCCAGCACAGATTCGGCCTTTCCTTCGCCCCACGCTTGCCCCCACGGCTGTGTCCACCCTGGCACGACCCAAGGCCAAGCTCCAGCTCTTGTTGCCCGCCTGCGCTCCCGGGCACGGCTGGGACGGGGAGGACACGGAGGAGGTAGGGCGTGCGGGGCAGATCCTCTCCAGCGAGGGGTGCCCGGTCCCACGGCCCGTCGTTTGACGACTGTCCCGGGGACCGCAGGATATTCTTTTTCTCCATCTCCCGCAGCTCCCCGTTGTTCGAACGGAGCTCCCGGCCGCGGAGGTACCGTCGTGGAACAGCCTCAAAGGGAGCCGCGGTGGCCCGGGGCGGCATCGGCGAGGTCACACTGCCGAGGGCAAGGATGCCTCCCTCCGTCCCTCCTTTACTCCCTTCTCGGACCCCCAGCCCTTCATCCCCGCTGTCGCTTTCTCGCAAGTGCGTTGTCCTGGGCTGGGGCGGGGACGGTGGTGGGGAGACAGCCTTTTGCAGGTTCCTCGGCCGGTACCCGAGCAGCAGAGGCAGGACCTCCCTGCCTCGCTAGATGCTCCTCTCCATTAGCAATACTGAGGCCTCCTGCTTCTCTCACACGGCCCCGGAGAAGGGCAGTTCTGGAGGGAGGGAAGGCGGCCCCATGGGTCCTTCCGCCGGGGGAAGCGGCCCGGCCGCTCTCTCCCGGGGGTGACAGGAACGGAGGGGCCCTTGGCTTTTCCCAGGGATTATTTCGGTATCGGCCCTTCAGTCAGTAGCCAAGGTAATCCCAGGCCGGAGGGAGGAACGGGATCTTGTCCTGATCCCGAATTGTCGGATGGTGGGATGGGCGGGAACACAGAAAGTCCCGTACACACCGCTGCCCCTCTCATCTCCCGAAGCACCTTTGCTTCACTCTAAGTACGAACACCCACACTCGCTGGAGCTGCCCGCCCCGAAGAGGGCCGTCAGGCTTCTCTTAAATACATGGGGATCGCGTCTGTTTAGGTGCATATGTACCTATAAGCAGTGAGCAGACCAGGAGCAGTCCCAGGAGCAGAGCAGCCATCTCCCTCCCGCCCTCAGACACACGTATGCACGCACAAAGAGAGCTCGGGCTGGAAAGTGGCAAGGAAACAAACAGCTTCCCCTCCAGCCGCTTCTTCTGCAACACCTCGTTTGACAAATACCCTGGCGCTTGCCCTTGAATTGGGTTTCACATCCCTATTTAGTTCTTGGACAGTGATTTTAGATGATGTCACTTAAAGCCAAACAAGAAAATTGATCTCGGATTTGCTTGGCCTCTAAAGCCTGGTTAAGCAGATTGCAAATAATAATAATAAAAAGAGAGAGGGAGGGAGGCAGAGGGGAGAGAGGCGAGGAGGGAGAGCCACCTCCTTCCCTGGGCGGGGGAGGCGCGGGCGCCAATGAAAAGTAGCCGCTTGCTGGGGGGGAAAAAAACTTTTCCTGTTGACTGTTGGAAGCGAATTGAGCAATTATCTAGTTTACCTTCTCCTCTTGGAAGTTAACGATTGGCGAGATCTTGGCTGCGTTATTGACACAACACTTTCTATTGATAGAAATAAGTAGCGATTGTCCCGAGTCATTCGTGCGCCAAAGTAAACTGTGATGGGCTGGCATGAGTCCACTGGACTGAGAAGGCTGGTTCCGCCGGCGGAGACTGTGGTGATGGTGGCGGCGGCGATGCTGGTCTCCCTCCTCGCAGATCAGTAACAAGAAAAGGGGCAGAGAAAGTGAAAGAGAGACAGAGGGGAGAGGAGGGGGAACAAAAAAAAAAGAGGCGTCTACCAGAGCGGCACAAACCGGGCGAACAAATGCAATTCAACCATGGACAATAGTGGCCACCACACGGCGACCAAAATCCTAGCGACTCCTCCAGCCAGAGAAAGCCTGTCTGCCAGGAGCAACATGATCAGCACGCCCAAGCCCCTCGCCTTCTCCATTGAGCGCATCATGGCGCGGACTCCAGAGCCCCGCTCCATCCCTGTCCCGCAGCTCCTCAATGGCTCCGTGGCCAAAGGCGACCCCAAGCACCCGCTGCATCTCAACTCTTCCATCCCCTGCATGATCCCATTTGTCCCGGTGGCATACGACACCATGCCCAAAGCGGCGGTGGCCGGAGCGGAACCCAGGAAGGCTCACTTAGACTCCTCTTCCTCGCCCTCCTTTAGCTGCGGCGATCTCTTGAACTGTGCCCTGAGCTTGAAAGGAGATTTCCCCCGCGATGCCCTGCCCTTGCAGCAGTACAAACTGGTAAGACCCCGAGTGGTCAATCACTCCTCCTTCCACGCCATGGGAGCTCTGTGCTATTTTAACCGAGGCGACAGCCCCTGTCACCCGTCCTCCAGTGTCAACATCCACCCGGTGGCTTCTTATTTCCTCAGCTCTCCCTTGCACCCGCAGCCCAAGGCTTACCTGGCGGAGCGGAACAAGCTGGTGCTGCCGACTGTGGACAAGTACCCGGCGGGGGTGGCCTTCAAGGACTTATCGCAGGCTCAGTTGCAGCACTACATGAAAGAAAGTGCTCAAATCCTCTCGGAAAAAATCGCCTATAAGACCTCGGAGTTCAGCCGCGGCTCCCCGAGCAGCAAGCCCAAAGTTTTCACGTGTGAAGTTTGTGGAAAGGCAAGTAGCGTCACAGTCCGTCTCCCTTCCCCAGTCTTCTGTCCCCCTCCATCTGTCCGCCGGTTGTCGGTCCCTTGCTTGCTTGATTTTTAAACGACGGCTTTCCCTCGGCACTCTCATCTTCTAACTGCAATATTTCTTTTGTCTGATTTCTCTTTCCAGGTATTTAATGCACATTATAACTTAACGCGCCATATGCCGGTGCATACAGGAGCCAGACCCTTTGTTTGCAAAGTTTGCGGGAAAGGCTTTAGGCAGGCGAGCACGCTCTGCCGGCACAAGATCATCCACACCCAGGTGAGTCCCCCTCCGTTCCTTTCTCTCTGCCCAAAACCCTCCACTCAGATTTTTCGGGGAGTTCGGCGATATCCGGCCGCTCCGAGGCAGCGGCGTGGGGCGTGCGGCGGCCGATCCAGAGCCGCGGGGGGATTTCGTCTGCCCCAAGCGCGGTAGGTACCTCGGGGTGCTCTGCACCGGCAGCTGCGAGCCGTCAGTTAACACACAGACCCGATAAACCACTTCATAAACCAGCACACAGACCCCGCCAACCAGAGCACAGACCCCGCAAAACAGCCGTGACTTGGTGTTTGTTTCCCTCCAGGAAAAGCCACACAAGTGCAACCAGTGCGGCAAAGCCTTTAACCGGAGCTCGACCCTGAACACGCACACGCGAATACACGCCGGCTACAAACCATTTGTCTGTGAATTTTGTGGTAAAGGATTTCACCAGAAAGGTACCAGTCTCCAGCGTCCTCTCTCTTGCCCGGCTTCCCCCGTTCTAGGAGAGGTCAAGTGTCGGGACAATTTGCGACAGGGAGGGTGGTGGAGAGTTAATTTTGTTTTGTCTTTTTGTTATGAGATATTTAGGTTAATTTTAAGTGTGGCCAGCCCCGACACATCTCCTCTGGCCTAACCTACGGAGGTGGGCAATGGTCTCATTCTGGGGGGAGCGCAGGGCAGTCGTTCTGCGGGAGGTACCCGTTCTCCCCGCGCGGCAACATGCAGCTTCCAGCGCGGTTTGGCAAACGAGTTCGCCGTTTTTTTCCCTCTCCGAATGGAAAACTTTAGTTACTTTTTTCCCCCGCGTTGCTGGGAAGACTAAATCTAGGAGTTTTATTTCTGCAACTATCGTGGGTTTTGTGTATTCGATCACTCCCTTGTCTGTCAGAGAAACAGCCGCGGGGATGATGGGGAGAAGGCCAGTGTTTGCTAAGAGATCGGCGGTTGTTTTAGCCTAAAGCCGAGCTCTGGGCATGAGACAGGGTTTGGGGATTTTTACTTTCTTCTCCTTTTTGCAGCGTCCATCTCTCAAATCCAGGTTCTTTTGCCCTTCTTGTCTCGTTCCCAGGCAATTACAAAAACCACAAGCTGACTCACAGCGGGGAGAAGCAGTTCAAGTGCAATATCTGCAACAAGGCTTTCCACCAGGTGTACAACCTGACCTTCCACATGCACACCCACAACGACAAGAAGCCCTTCACCTGCCCCACCTGCGGCAAAGGCTTCTGCAGGAACTTTGACCTCAAGAAGCACGTCCG
>VWZF01000137.1:0-18698 GCA_013396755.1 Sclerurus mexicanus | reverse complement strand
CCCCCCCCCCTTCCCCCAAGAGTGGAATTTTAATCCTAATAAATGAATGGAAAAAAACCCAACACCTTTCTCCTTTGAGCCCAACTACTCAGATAAGACAGTTTTTGGAAGACAATTATCCTATGTTACCAGCAATCTAAAAAAGAAAAAAATGGTTTACGATACCTCAGTTTGTAACTAATAATTTTCCATTTCCAAGGCATTTTTCAAGCTGTCAGGAACACCATATCTTAATTGATATGGATGTGGATGTTCTCAAGTATCGTACAGTTTTACTTTGTTACTGTTTTTAAAAACCCGGAGGCATACCATAATATTCTCTGTTATTTTAGAATTAATTATTCAGTATGAACAGCAGAAAATCTTTACAATTTAGATACAGATTTTTTAATGCACTTCTCGAGTTTTATTTAATAAAACAACTTATTTTTGTTAAAAGTTTAGACAGAAGCTTCATAGAACGTAGATTTTGCCACCAACTTCAGTAGAATCAGTATGAGACATGAGTATTTGAAAGATGATAATATGGATATGCATAAATATTATTCACTTTAGTATATAATTGTTTTGTGAAGACGTTATGTTAAAATCCAAATATAAGCATTCCAAAGATAGAGAGGAAGACAGAAGTGTATCCCAAAAATAAATATTCTGTTTGTATTCTGTTTATGTAAAAATGTTTGGGCATCAACAATAGTGCATATAATAAGTAAGGCATACAATACTTCCCACCCAGAAAATGTTATAGTCTATTTCAAAAAGTGCTGCCAAATAAATATTTATAGATAATCCTGCATTTTTGAGGTTAGTAGTCTGATCTCTTCAATAGGTATCTGGGCAGTGTCATTCCACTGCAGGTGTATACCATGCAATCAGCATTATACTCACAGTGGGATACTGCTGCTAATTGCCATAGTTGTAGCTCAGAATAAAGTAGCAGCTTCTAAATGAGACAAACAAATTAGGGTTAAATTTAAATGAATCAATCAGGAAAAAACCCTAACCCACAACTCTATTGCTTTTATAATTCATTAGATATTAATACTAGTAGCATCATAAAGGAATTGCTAATTTTCTTGTGATATATTGTGCAGGCTATTATCCAGTAAAAGGGAAGTTTGAAATGTGACTTGATGCTTAGGGATCTAACTCAGGTCTTCTTTGAACTTCCTGAGGATAGATTCCACAGTATTCAAGTTTTTTGGTGGGAACCATCAAGACTGAACCCTCACGTGATCCTTGGGAGGCAGTATCATGTCCATTTGCTTTGTTTGTTTGTTATCCCAAGCCAGGACAATTTCCTTGTCTTTGCCAGAAGGAAAGATATAAGAATTCAGTATCTATGAGTTGAGAATGTATTTTGTTATTGGCTCCTCCCGTACTGAATCTTCATCACACCAGTGAAGAAACCTGTTGTCAAGGAAGACAGATGGAATCCAAAACTGTGGGTTGTTTTTTAAATCCCAATCTGACCGCTAATGCTTTAATTTTATATTTGTCCATACTGAAGACAAAAGTGGGTCATAACAAGACATCCTTGAATGATAGACTCTTAATTAAGGGGAGCCCACTCCTTATGATGATGAGGTGGACAACTAGAGCACCTGTTCTGGCTATAAAACTCTGTAATACAAAACAGACCCCTTCCTGCTCTGAAGGAACAGTCTGCTAGGCTTTTGCACTGGAATTACACTGATCATGTCTAAGACTGTAGCTAAGCAGAAAGAAACTTGACATGTAAAACCAGACATAGGAGAAAATCTTCACTGTTAAAGTTACTGACAGATCCTGTCATCTCTGTGAAATCCAATTGAACTAAATCTTTTCTTGATGATTCAGCTGTGAAGGGCAGAGATTTAAGCAATTGTTTTCTGTGGCTGGTAATTGAAAGCAAACAGTGAAAATTCAGCGGGAGGTTTTGGGGAAAACCCAAGATTAGAAACTTGTTTTTCTCATAATTTCTCTTTATATAAGTAGTTAATATTTACTCCCTACCCCCCCACCCCCACTCTCCCTCACACACACATGCAGAGGAAAAAAGTGCTTTGTGTGTACTCCTTTGAATCTGTAACAGTACACTCTTTTGGTCTGGGGCTTTTTGAATTCTTGTAGAAAGCAGGTACCTGTGTCTTACCATTCCAGCCCAAGTCCCTGTTTCTGTCATGTATCCCTGCACATGAGCACTTGACTGGTATGAAGTCCTATTCAGTACAGGATCAGAATGGCAACTGTTCATAAATAACACGGTCATGAAGCCATAGGCTCTGCTTTAGCAAAAGGAAAACTCTACATGTTTTGCACACAACCATGTGACTTGTACTTGCTAATTCCAAAATAGTCAATTAAATAGAGCTGGGAGAAGCCTCCTGGGTGCCGAAGCTCAGTTGTCTATACTATCAAACTAGTTAGTCCAGTCACTAGCATGGTTTAGTGAGGGCCAGACAAAACAATTCCCAAGCATAGCTAAGGATTAGCATTGATCAGAGACTATTCCCACTGAACATGTTGGATGCCACTCTGAAGAGTAAGAAAATTGAATAATATAAATACAGGTTGGGATTTTTTGCCAGCTAGCTTAAGTGCCTGCAAACCAGTCCAGTGCATGTTTTATATACTAATATAGAGGGAGCTATTGTGTATGCTTGTGCTTATGCAGTTCAGGTGGTGTTTCCATGAAAGGGCTCATCAATTGCACATCTACAGGAAAATATTCTGTGCTGGGCATACAGAGCATGTCCAAGGCAGCAATCCACTCTGTAATTTTCTGAGGAGTGTTGAAGGGAGGACTGACTGGAAACTTTAAGAAATAGCTAGGACTTCTTCAACTATATGGTCCACTCACATAGGACCATATTTTTGCTGCTGTCTGGTGTGATGACAGAGGACTGAAGCAACTTTTAGAAGATTGTTGTATTTATTTTTCAGTGTCTTCACTTCCCAGTATTTAATGTCACATTCTACAAAAAGTGATGAGCCTGACTTAACATATTGTCCTGACTCAAAGTGCTCTCAGCAAGGGAAAATGACCTAGAAATATTCAAGCTAAACAAGTGTTACAAGCAAGACTTCAAAGTACATGCATTTTTTTCAGGTATTTTGTCCAATAGATACAGAGAATCATTGGAAAGCATTTCTTCGGGTGCTTTGTCTGACATGAATATTTTCTAATAGAAGCTGTTCAATCTAATTTTCCACACTTTTCTTAAAGTTACTGAAGAGAAATAAGCATTTCTAGAACATGAGCCACCTCCTCTAAAACTGTTGGCATGAACTGTGCTTTAGATGTGCTTTTTGCCTTTGATGTTGTTGTTTTTATTGCATATAGAAGGAATTGTGATAATCACCTAGGGTTATATGCCTGTAGTTGAACCCAATACTAAGCTGGCTGAATAACACCTTCCTGTGCCTTCCTGGTGGCTGCATGCATCAGTTACCTAATTCCACCCACATAGTATGCATTCTTCAGAAAATAGATGGCACTCAGAAATGCCATGACTAATTATTCATGCTAAAAACAGCAATACCCTCTGTTTTAATCTTTTTTTTCCTCCCAACTGTGAGATGTCCTATACCAGTAGGTGTTTTAGCAAACGTATCAGCCTTCATGTGCTCTGTTTCTCTAGCACATCCTCCTGTATGGACAGCTTGATGCAGTTCCTTTGTTGGTATTTTCCATCTGTGTCTTCTGCATTGTATATCCTGTTAATCACTTTTCAAAATATAATAGTCTCATGATATGAGCTAAACTTTATCTACCTTGTTTCTCAAGAGATGCAGGTTATTTGCATTTCAACATCTGTTTTAAATGTAATAATTTTTTTTTTCTGGATCTGTTTAATTATTTGCATATGCTTTACCACAATGCAGTTCCTAGTTTGTATAGTAGCAAAAGGGAGGACAGTTTCACTGCTGCTACACTACCTATTTTTGGAGAAGTTCTTCAGTAGAATATTTTGCTTTGTGTAACTTTGTACATAGCTTCCCTAATGATACACATTCCTTTCCTGCATGATATAACCCACACCTGCTAAAAATCTGCAACATCTTTACCTTTGCCACTTGGTTTTGTTTCTAAGCTGGAGTGTCTGGTCCCATACTGCTGCATTTTGTGTGCATGTTATTATTTGTTGGCACTATCTTTCTGTTTTATAATGTATATTCCACTGGTGCTAGTGAGTATTTCTCTCTGCTTTTTTGAATAGCTTGTTCTTACTTTCCAATGATCATTCTTTCTAAAATGAAGTTGTCCTATGATAGTGATTTCTTTTGTATTTCTTTTGAGTGTCATCTTTTTGTGATCTTTATCATCACCATGTCACATTTATCAGTGAAATAGCTATCTTGTATTAACAGGTATAACTGGTTACCCACTCACTAGCTGCCTCTGTGGGTTTCTGATTTCTTTCACAGAACACACTACTTTGTATGAAGGGCCTTTTTCTTGACAAAACAATAAGACTAAAATGGCATAAACAATCTATCAGATTTTTTCCCTCTCTGCTTTAGTGAGCTTGCCACTTGAGACCCTTGCTCTGCTGATATCTATGTCTTTTTGCCCAATACACTATACGGAAATGAGCAGCTTCTTGGATTGCAGACCACTTAGCTGCTTCAGATCCTGCACACCATTAACACCATTAATTCTTTCCACTTAGTCCAGCTCTCTTCAGTAGCTTTGATTTTCTCTAGTCCTCACAAAGCACATTTCTGGCACTAGCCTGCACAACAGCCATGGTCAGTTAGTTTCTAATGATACTATACTGTCTTGGTGAGATCACTTACAGCAATGGAGAACTGTAGACGGATACACCAGAAGGGCTGTGAATAAACAGCAATTTCAATGTCATAGAATCAGTTTGGAAAAGACCTGTAAGAACATTGAGTTCCAACCATTAAAAATACATATTTTTGGACTCCAGTTCATGTCTGTCATGGTACTTCAGGGCTTAAACTCCTACTGGAGACCAAAGTCTCAGCTTTTCCCTACTGCCTGCATGTTAGGCATCTTCTACACCTGCCTTGGAGAGGGTCAGCTAGCTGCCCATCTGCGAAAGGTGGGTGTCCCGGGTCATGCTTGAGCTTTTCCACTATAATTAATACAGACACAAAATGATCCAGACTCCATGTCTCTGAAAAGAGACTAGCATGCGGCACCTAGTAAAACTATGTCAGAAATATCCTTAAACAAAAAGTGAGCAAATCAGTGTTCTTACAGCCAGAATAATATAGAATCTAAGCAGAGAGACAGTAATTTCCTAATTACTTCATAACCACAATTAAACACAAAGCCTGTGTAACAAAAAAAGAGGCTATGGAGGTATATGAATAGGATGCTTGCAGAATTATTTGGCATTGGCATGCATCTTTTCTCTTTGCTCCGTGACTCCATTTCTAATTTATAATAATTTTCAGTAATAAAAATGAGATTATGCAAAATTTGTGTGGAACAGCAGTAAATGATTGCTAACACATGAGAGTTAAATTATGGGTATGTTGGCAGGACACTACTCAGGCAAAGACAGTTGTTGGAATATGAGAGGGGAAAGAATAATTGAGAGTTGGTTTTTTTTTTTTTTATGACATTAGTCACTTCTGGTTTAATTGTGAGTTAAGACTAACATGACCAAGCTCTAAATAGGGAAAATGGAGGGTTTAAGTGAAATTAACTTGCCCATGAAAAATGAGTTTGGCAGTCAGAGCTTTGTCCTAGGGGAAATACATCTGTTAATTAAACCTCACATAGTTCAGCAGAATGGCAGTCCTGCAGCAGAACTGGAGTGTGTGGTGGGACTGACATGCCTTAGCAGGTTCTCTGCTCCCAGAGAAGCTGCTTTGGGCTGGACTCTAGAGAGCTGAAGTGGCTTAGAAAGATGCTATGGTGCCAGGAGTTTCCTTCCTCTGTGTGAGGAGAAGAGAAATAGTACTCCCAGCTGCTATTTTTCACCTCTAATAAAGCTCTAGCTGGTAATGAATGCTCTTTGTATTTTCCAGAGTCAGAAAAGAGGCTCATGCTCTTTTCAGAGGCTCTTGGATTTCCTCACCATTTTTTTTCAGGTTCTAACAGAGAATGAAACACCATAAATGTCATGTAATAATAGAATAACAGCAATGTGTAGGGAAGAAATGACAGAAGAGTGCAAAGAAAAAAGAAAAAAGGTTGTTTTGGTTTTTTTTTATAGTTGAAATGACTGATGTTACTAGACAGAAATTATAAAGGATCACTTGCTTAAAACAATAACTGAATATCAATGAATAGTGCTGTCATTACATGTTTGTAGGACTGGACTTTCTTCCATGCTGTTCTTCCAAAGAGGAAAGGAGAAAAGCCAGCCCATGACAGACACTGCTCTTAGTGACTGAGTAAAATTGTGTGGAAATCTTCCTGATGGGAATCAGGACTGCGAAAGTGGCTTACTTTCTCAGAGAAGAGAGAAATTAGAGTTGAAAGATACTTCTGAAGAAGATAGGAGATCATTCTCATTATAGATTTGTGAACTGGAAATAGATAAACAACTTGTATTGGATAATTCTTAAAATTTACAGATCAGAAGAATCCTTTAGAGGTGGACTCAGGACTCAACTGGAAAATTTGGACCTTGAGAGCAGGAGAAAAGAATAGGTGGCAGGAGGGGAGAGTGATTTGTAGCTGAAAGAAACGTATACCTAAGCTTTTCCAAAGAAGTCTTCTTTCCTGTAAGGTATCTGAGACCTTTGGACACCTGGCAGCCTGTTCATGGCAGCGACAGTAGCTTCAGTCTTGCTGTGTATCTGAACATCAAAGTGACAGTACATGTGCATACACAAAGAAGCTGTCATGGGCACACAGTAAATGTGATATATCTGGGAAGTGTCAGCCCTGCTTTATGCGCTAAGCAGTTGACTTCCACCTGCACAATAAATACAGCACATCCTAAGTGCTCTTCTACTGCACATATGCACAATGTCTGTGTAGAACACACATTGCAGAGTCTACTCCTACAAGACTCCAAAATACAGTGTCTGGCAGAAAACTTCTGGTATTACCTTTTGCCTTGAAAACCCTTAGTTGGTACCCTAATTTTGGATGAGGACATAGACAAAACTCTTCTGTCCTGGCTTCCCAATCCTCTCACTGGAGAGGACTATGCTTCTCATCCTTCCAAATCCCAATGCTGCACTGCATTCTCTGTTTTGTAGATAGAAATATTACAGATCTCATTATATATGACTAAAATGCTTGTTTGTAGTTGTAGAACCTCAACAGATGGTTCTGTACATCATTTGTGTCACTACAGTATATGGGAGGCCTAGTCATGAACCACGGCATCCTCCGTTCCTGATGTAGGTACTGCACAGACACAGGACTCAGCCCTGCCTTACCCAACTTACTGCTTGGAGTAAGAGGAGATGAGAAACAATAAATGGATATTTACTGTAATCTAATTTTATCTAGCATATAATCTATTATTATCTGGTACATTGTATGTGATGATAACCATTGCCTAAGCTTGTGAAATCTCCAAGAACTGGACAACTATTGAAACTATAGTTTTGTTTGCTTACACTCTTAGTGTAGCCTAAATAGAACAGTGCCTAAATAGAACAACCAAGCAACGTTTAAAAGTTGTTTTTAAAGTAGTTAAGGCTATTGGAGAAACACTTATCAGTAATTACTACTAATAAGCAACAGGTAATTTAGGGTAAGAATCAAAATTGATATTCAACCCTTAAAAAATTGTCTGTTATTTTGCTATTATCTGTATGGGTGCCTTTATTTTTTAAACAAACAAATGCATGTGGAGTTTCCAGGATGGGGCCAGAACGAAAATTTATCTTAAAATGCATTATTCATTCACATTAAGGAGCTGACTCACAAAAATATAACATAGCCTTTACTTCACTGAAAGGAGATACTCTGTAAGCACTGGGAAAAAAATAGGTAGTTCAAATGACTGTCATTATTAAATAGAGGAGACAAAGCAACTGTAACAAATTCACTGTAATTATTGTTTATAAATCCAGATTTTTAAGAAAAGAAACATGCTCAGAGAAAACCACATTTTTTCCTCTCTGATTATCTCCTCAGAATTCAGCCTCTTGTTAGAGAATTGTTTCGAGTTGAAGTTAAAAAAAAATTTGGTGCCATCAAGTGGAAATACTCTGTATTGCTGAGAAGAGCTGGCAAAGTGGTAGTGTGTGGATTTCATTAGACATACATACAAGCAATTTAAACTACTGCAGTGGAAATATTTTTCCTATCATACACATTCTTTTCTGGTCTAAAATTGGCAAGAAATCCCACATATTCACATGTCTTAGGAGTTAGCATCCTCCTCTCTTACACATGGCAAAAATCTCTTGGGTTTTGATAAA
Source organism: Sclerurus mexicanus (assembly GCA_013396755.1). Taxonomy (NCBI): domain Eukaryota; kingdom Metazoa; phylum Chordata; class Aves; order Passeriformes; family Furnariidae; genus Sclerurus; species Sclerurus mexicanus. The sequence goes on along the minus strand of VWZF01000137.1, from coordinate 10,346 downwards.
TTCCACTTACGGCTGTCGCTAAAGACTATTCCTCTCTGGTTTTGTGCTTTCCCTGCTGTTGATGTAGCAGTGTGCTCCTCACAAGAATGGTGCCTATTGCCAGATCCCCATTCCAGAGCACAGAGGTAGTCTCTCTGAGGGAGCTCTTCTGCATAGCCAGCCAGCACTCAAGGCTGTGTGTTGAATTTGTTCCAATGTGTAGAGATTAAAAGTTCCATTCCTTTGCATTTCTAAATTTTTCATGGTAAACTTTTTTTTTTTTTTTTTAAATGCAAGATAAGCTGATAGAATTGAAACTTGCTCTGGCAAGTCCACTTGCAGCACTCCTTAGTGTTTCACAGCTGTTCTGGGAGTATCCTACTTTCACACTGGAATTGGCAGAGCATAACATCCCTTAGAAGTGAGTAATGCTTGACACTGTCTCAGCTGCTTGTTCCCTGAATGTTGATGAAATCCCTTGTCTTTACAACAGGGAGGAATTGCACAGGATAAACTTCAAATCAGCATAGTCAGAAGTTTCAAAGACTTGTGCCACTTTAAAAATACATTTCCTGTCCTCTGGAGACTTCCTTTTCAATATCAAGACATCTGGACTAACCTAAGTAACTCAGAACTTGGTGTTATTTTTATGGAGTTTTTCCATGGCTATCCTAAATTTTTTTAAAATCAAACATTTAGATATTTATTATTTTAAAAACTTTTATTTATAAAATCAAGTAATTTTATTTTGGAATGTTAATAATAACTCAAAATAAAAAAGTTTAATTTTTGCTGAACCAAGATTATCTCAAACTGAATGATCAAAATATTTGAACTCTTTTGTTACATGAAATACTGGGAAAAAACCTTCACTTTGGCAATTTTCTCTTTCTTTTTTTTTCTTTCTTTTTTTTTTTCTTTTCAATTTCTGAACTGTTATTACAACTAAGTATATTGTTTCTGTTATATTCAAGGAGAATACTCTTGCCATCAGTTATCACATATAAAGTATAACGTATTTTTAATGATTTGACTTGAAGATATTAAGGGTCTTTTTCAACCTAAATGATTCTTTGATCCTGTTGTCAACTACCACAGTTCCTTCCAGGAAAGTAAAACTGGTGGATTGTACTATTTTAATGAAACTCAGAAGATGGTCTCTCTGTATGCACAGTGCCCATGCTATACATATACATATACACACATGTATGTATTTATAAAAACAAAAATTCTTGCCACAGTTTGGCAAGTCTGGCAAAGGACTCTCCTAAAGCACTATAATATTCAGTCAGATGTAGACAAAAATATTATATTATACTGTGCTCTGGAAAACAAACTCTAGCATGTCATTGCCATGTTTTCATCCCCTCAGAAATATAGGAAAAGGGTCTGACTCATGAGTAAGGTATCACTGATGCTTTTGTCACCATAAGGTTTGGCTCCTGCCTCTTTTATTTCTCAGTGATTGTTACAGACACTGTAAATGTATGAGGCCTGAAAACTAGAGCAGAGCTCTTAGATCACCAGATGCCAAGCAAGCTCCTGGCATGCTCCTGTGCCACAGGGCTCTAGGGAGAGGGATGCTCTGCAGCCATATCCCAGTACTGTATAAGAAAAAGAAACTCCTTAGACAAAGGTTACTCTCAGAAGGGCTGTTTATAAGCCTTTGAAGGCTTTTAGAAGCCCACTACACTGCAAAGTCGTTAAAAGGATAGATATAACTGAGAACTGGGTCCCCTGGATCTCAAGGAAACAGTATGACTGTACTTGAAACACTAATTTACTTTAGCATTTTCAAGTGTTGTACCTGGAGGAGAGACTAACTATAATACATATGTATGTATTTAAGGAAAAAGAGAAGAAAGAACATGGTCAAATGCTTCAAAGATCTCATATGAAGTATATTTAGCTGCATATTTATTATATATCCTTGCCTTCGGTGTCATACTTATTGAAGTCTTCAGGGATATTGCTGTAAGGAAAGCATGTAGTTATGCTTTTTTATGCATATAATAAATACATAAAGTGTAAGTCCTCACATCAGAAGAACAATGTACTCTCATTAAAAGGATCATGGAGTTTGTTATTTAATTCTTTGTAAATGTGGTTTGGTTTCTAATATTTGAGAGAGGTAGAAAATTGGTCTATAATCGCTTTGAATAACTTGAGAGTTATTGACTAGTTACTGGCTAGTAACAAATTGCATTCTGTTGCATTCTGAGTTGCATTCTGTGTCTTGATTTTGATTGTTTATTAGAATATCTTTTAGTAGCAAAACCATATCCTTTTAAGTCAGTTAAAACATATGGCTGTTCTCCATCTTGACCTCCCTAATAGGTGACTTTTTCTTGTATTTTGTCAAATAGTGTCAGAGTCATTAGTAATTTGAATCAATGTTAAAACAATACCCTGATCACTAAAAATTGCTGACGTCACTCAAAGACTTTATGATTGCATAAACAATATTTAATTTTGTCATGAGAAAAAGGGACGGAAGTGCAAAGATTTCTTGTCCCACCTATTGGCTATCAGTGTCCCCAGAATATCAAAGCCTTTTAATGCCCTAAACAGTAGGTCCACATCTTACCTAAAGAGAGCCTTAGCTAGACAGATTCACTGAGCTGGACAGGACTTTTGATACTCTGATATGGGGACAGCACTTAATAGCAAGGGAGAACCTTCTCTGTAAAGTTCTCCTACAAGTTATGAGGCTGCCAGCACCAGAAACAAACCAGACTAACTCTAACAGTTCATGAAATAACTTTTATTAATACAAGTATGTGACCAACTACTGTAGGGTTCGCATTGCCAGTGATAATGTTTAACTGCATGATTGCACTTGACTAATAAACAAAAACCCAAAACCAGAAGCACACTTAAAACTACCTCAGCCTCAACACAAACTCAAGCAACCTCCCTCCATGACGGACAAATCTGGAAAGACTAGAACAAAATCTAAACACACTCATTGACACAAAGCTAAAAAGAAAGAATATAGCCACTTCTCACTAACACACATTTTAACTCACTAAGGTAAGGAACTGCACACTGTAAAGCAAACCACAAACACAATGGAAAAAGAGAATATAAAGTAAGATATATACCCAGTAAGTTACCAGGTGTAGGGCAAGGCAAAATTAGTATCAAAGTAGCAAAGTATAATTAGTAAACGAGGTATCTATGGGGTAAAGGTAAGGTATAAGGGTAAGGTCAAGGTAAAGAAAACAGTGTAAATGGTTGCTCACCCCTATAGTGCCCGAGGGAGTGGGAGGAGACTGGAAAGCTTGTTAGTTACCCCTGCAGAGATGATGGAACTTCTCCCTAATTTTGCTCATGTTCAATCTCTTTTTATACCTTTTTTTCTTAGGCAGTTTGAGTGACTACAGTCAATAACAATTTTTGGGGTGATAGACAGATGACATAGGCCTGAGAGTCGGTTCTTTGTGTTTCCTTATGATGTTGCAAAGAAAGGCCGTGCTATTTCCATAACACTCTATTCTTTGTGAATCCTATCAGTCTGTTGCTGGGAAGTCTCCTCATTTTGTTGAGGACTTTCAGAAAGCCAATGGGGTCTCTTTGATTTGTTTTGTGTAACCCATTATCTTTTTTCAACAGATTCCTGGGACTGCCCCCTCCAGGTGCTGAGGTGTTTCCCATCACTGATCAGGAAGGTCATCAGGGCCTTAAACTGATCTATCACCTTACACATTTGTGAACCCAAAGGCAGCCTTATTTGATTCATTCTAATGTCCTTTTAAATGATAAAATGATAAGCATTCTAATTTTCTGATTAAAGGGATACTCTGAAGCAGCCTATTTAAGCCCTTACTACTATCATAAGGGTTGATATTTGTGGTGGGGTGTTTTTTTGGTTTTGTTTTGTTTTGTTTGTTTATTTTTTGTGTGATTGTTTTGTGGTTTTGTTTGTTTGTTAGTTATTTCTGTTTAGGAATTGAAAGTAAGGCCATGGTCTAATGGTAGACTTTTGTTGTTATAGAACTATTCATATCTTATGACATGGAATGTACAGTGCAGAGATGGACATACTTGATTTCACAAACACAGTATGAAGCTTTTAATCCTTTCATTCTTATTGAACAATCTAAGTGACACACTAACTGTCATTACATTTTTTGTTCTCCAAATATGTCCACTTGATGTAGTTTAAAAGCTTACCCATAAAAGATGAAGACACAATATGAGTATGCATACATGCATGTGTTTGTATGTGCATATAAATGTGTTCAGATGTACTTATGTGGTGGGTCTATCATTTTTCCTACAGTGTTTTTAACCAGATTTAAAATCTAAATATTGAAAATGACATAGAAAGATAATCTGCCCTGGTTAATAGTACGCTTATGATGTATATATTGGGTACAAAAGCATTTTATAAAGGGTGTCATGAAGGAAGCAGTTTTCATCTGAGACACCTGCACAGAGCCCTGGGCATGTGGGACCATCTGCAAGGCAAAAGGAAGCAAGTCATAAAATTCACATAGAAAAATAGCAGGATTAAAAAGATGGGAAAATCTTCATGGCATTACATTTTCCAATCTAGGTCCTGTTTATGGCCCTCATATTCCCTCAGTAGAAATCTCTTTTTCATCTACACTGCACTCTTCCACACGGTGGAGTGAGAGAAATCTGTATAAATATATTACTGAGAAGGCACTTAAAGACTGTTCAGGATCTTACCCTAGTGTACATTAGTTAACAGTTAACACTTGGGTAAGAACACTTACTATTTTGGAGAAGAACAAAGAAAAAAAATATTTCAGTCCAGGCTTCATCAGTTGACAGTTTTTGGGGTGGAAAGTTCACATTGTGAAGAAAGAAGATGAGATTAGTATGATTTATTTATTAATTTGTGTTAGCATCTACCTCAGCTTAACAATACCACTGTGATAAATAAAAGCAAACTTAAGGCAGAGCAAGAAGGAAACAAAATAATCCCAGGGATAAGATCTCACCAAGGAAAAGTACTAAGAGACTGTAATGAAGACACTATTAATCAGAAAGCCAAGCCTGCCCCCTGAGCTGTGAGCTTAAGAGGAAGTGTGTGTGCCTGTCTGTGAGTGTGTATCCAAACAAAACTTGTCCTTCAGTTATTGTAGGTTGGGGACACCAGGCTTGAGGCAAAAGAGTTTCAGTGAAAAAGAAGTAACACCCAAACCAGCAAAGACAGTGGGGGATCTCTGCACAGAGAAAGAGGACACACAGAAAGACAAATTATGAGATGCAGTTTGTGTAAACATGCAAAGAAACAGAGGCTATACTTGAAAAACCTTAGCAGGTGTCGAGTAATTCTTCTGCTGTACTGCAATGAGCAAGCAGGGAATCACACCACATCAGATTGGTTTGACCTGAAGTTTGCTGGTGAGAAGTAGAAGGCGGAGGACACAGTAACCAATGGGATCAGAGAAGGAAGATGTTGAAAGGTAGTGTATTAGTAAGATGGTGGAACATATTAGGTGATCCTGTTTTTGTGAGCTTTTGCTAAACCACACCTCCACCTAGTAAAAACTCCACTTGCTCAAGTCAGAAAATCTGCTATTCCAAGTGGCTGAAACTACAAGAGAAGCAGCTTGGTGATTGGAACAAACTATCAAAATGAGTATTAAGCCCAAGAGGTAAAAGGTATATGCAAATGCACTATGGTCCTAATTATGTGATGGAGGAAGGATGAAGAGAGAGTACCCTGGGTAATCTGGTGACACAAATACCAGCCAAATGCTTTGGGTGGCTTTCATGCTGCTAATTTGAAAATGTGATTCTTGAACCATCCAAGAACAGAGTAATACTCAGGTTCCTGAAAATCACCTTTCAGTCTAGTATGTACAAGTGGCTTAAATCTCCATCCACTAGCTTTAGTTAAAACCAGAAGCACTGACTCTAGAGAAGGCAATTTTGGTCATGCTGAGTGTAGGTTGTTTAATTGTCTACCTTTCTGGGTAAGGCTTTAGTTTTATAGATACAACAACAGAAACAGGGCAAGCAAAGTGACCAGTTCGCAGCACTTAAAGGGCAGCCAGCTCCAATACATCTTGTTATGCAAGGCAATGACACACTGGATATATCTGACACTTTTTGAGGGTGCTGGTGCTGAGGAAAGGCAAGGCTGCAATGTTCTGCCTGTCTGTAGAAAATGCAGGGCTTCCAGACTTGCCACTCTGGAAGAACAAACGAGACACTGACACAGTTGCAACTGGGACAAATGCATACATTTTTCTATGTCTAATCTTATGCAGGTGCAAATATCGACTTGCAGGCAGAGTTCAAGCAGTATTTCACTCTTTGTAAAGTCTTTCTGAACTTCTTTCACCTTGTGAATTTAGAAAAAGCTCTAGCTAGCTCCTCTATCTCAGAAGAGATGCAGAAATTACCATGACTTACATTAATGTATTTTCATCCAGTCAGAGAAGCAGCATGTGGTTTATGTTGAAAAGTGCTCAAAACCTTGAAAGATTTTGAGCCAGTAAACTAGTCAGTATGATGTAAACTAGTAAATGAGTTAGTGGATAGCTGTAATTCCACCACAAAGGTGATTCCAGTAAAAGTATTGCAATTATGCTCTGTCCATGGCATTTTCCTGCTATACAAAGGAAACAATGGAAACATGATAATTCATAATATGCCTCTTTTCATCCATTTGCATCCTTGCTTGTTCTTTTTCAGTGCATGACAGAAATAAGGAATACAAAAGACTCATTAGATCATGTCCTGATTTTTACCCACAATTTCTGGTGATGTAAGAATTTTCCTTCTAATTTAACCATAGTCCAGTCTATGACTGAGACACTGAACAAAGCCAAAAACTAGATTTAAGGAGTAATTTCTGCATTTTAGTATACACACAAATTGAGTTAAAGAAGAAATACATTCAAAAAGATGTTTTGACTGATCTTTTCCAAAGATGTTCCTGAACTGCCTTATTATGACATCCAGAAATCACATATGATTTGAAAGCCAGCTGGCCCTTGGATGTACTTTCACTTTGCTTACATCCTGTGCTTCAGGACCTGCTCCAGTATGTACAATGGAAGTCAAACTCCACCATACTCAGACAATAGTCTAACATGCTTTTCTTTTTTTAAATCAGCAATTGTGGCTTAAGGAGACATCTCCTTTTTCTCCTCCCATCCCTATCCCACTTTGTTCTGTCCACACCTTCAGTTGTTTAAGTCTGCTGAGTTGTACTCATAGAGAATGAGAAGCATCCTTATTAAAGAAGTAGCTTTTTTTTTTCCCCAGCCCAGTTCTGTTTTATTTCATGGCTACAGAGATACTTGTGCCAGTCTAGAGCCCACTGCTATACATATTACATACTTCCCACTATTTTCATGGGTTTTTTTCAAGTAATTTTTATATCTCTGATTTTAAAGGTCCATAGAGAATCATGAACTCTTGCAAAAAAAACCCCAGATGAGCGAAGAAGTCCTGAGTTTCTGTTCTGACACTGATCTGAATGTGAATTGTGGGCTGAATCATAATTTTGTGCCATTTTTCTCAGCTTTAAAATGTGAAAAATACACATTCTCCTACTGCTAAATTGATAAAGACACTAATGGTGTAAAAATGGAAAGTGCTAAATAAATGCAAAAATCTGTTGGTTCTTATGGGTTCTTTTTCAGAAGAAGGTCAACAGTTTATGACAAACCTCAATTGCAGGAGCTAAGGCAGTGATAGCCATTTTTTGCTGCAGGAACTTAAGAAGCAAGGTTGCACTTTTAATTTAGCTATGGCATAATTGCTGTAATGGATTCTTCAGGCACTAAACCCTGAGTCTCTCAAAAGAAGGCCCCAGTTTTGATTTTATGCATACCATGGATACATACTTAGTGGTACTGACTTGAAAGCCCTACTAGTGTGAGCATCAGCAAGTCTAATTAATAAGACTAAAATTTTTCTGGAAGTACATTTCAGGCAGGTTAGTTTAGCTGAGCTGCTGAGGTTTCTTTTCTAATGAGTCAGTTCGCTAATTTGATATCAGAGCCTGTAATTTTCTGTGTTTAGGTTTATTTGCACAGCCATTTAAAAATATTTATGTGGGGTTTTAGGGATTATAAGAATGAATTAAAAAGGCATCTCAATTTGATGCAACAGTTCAAGTATGCACTGTGAATGCAGAAATATCAAGTTTTACAGTAAATATGAACATATATGATGTTACTGTGAATTCTAGTGTGCACAAATGTGAACAGATATACCCTATGTCTTAGGTGTTACTAAAATTAGAAGGTCTTTCTTTGAGGATGCTGAGAAGGCACTTTACCCCACTGGGCCATAGGAATGTAAATATATTCTCTACATGATTGTAGAGAACATAACACTGTGCTGTGATGTCTAGTACTCTGCTGCGAGGTCAGTATTCACCGTGGCAGTCAACAGCCACTGCAGGTAGTGGCTTTTGAATAAAAGGTCATGTTTTTCAATAGTCTCATTCTGACTGAAAGCCCAAAAGCTTCTGGGAACTTCTTGATCTCTGCAGTATAAAATCAGAATTAAATGAGAAACAAGAGTTCAACAGGTAGATACACAGTCTGCAAAAATCTCTTCAGGATGCCAATTCCCCTGTTCACTTAAGACCTAGGGAGAAACCCTAACCCAGCAGAAGTTAGTGTGAGTTTTTCATTGACTTCAGCAGATTCAAGATTTATCCTTGATATTCTAAGAATAAAATCTATGAAGTCCATCTCTCTCTAGGTGTTCTGAGGGTTTATTGTTACCATAATGGAAGTCAGCACCTTCCCCACAGTGCTGAGTAAAAAGCATTCCAGCTGTGTAAGGATTAGACCTTATAATTAGGGTTTTTTAGACAGAGGGAATCACAGTTCGCCCAAACTAGGAGGTATTTATTACAGAAAATAGCTCTAATTCCATACTAGTATGTTTTGTAAAATCCAAATTCCAGACTTGTTTTATTCCTTTTAAGCCATTCTGCCTTCCCTTTCTGGAACACAGTACAGCGCAGGTGGGAGTCACCTTACCTGACTTTACATAACCACAGCATGAGTCCATGCTGGTTACTTAGGATGCCTTTTTCTCTATGAAGCACAATAGGCACTTTCAGGGTGCAGTTCACCTGGTCTGTTTTAGATGCAGGAAGAAAATCAAACGGTGCTGAAAAAATTCTTGATCTACCTTCAGAGGGATGGCAAATCCGTGGCAGAAATCAACTCTCCAAATGGCATTTTGGCAGAATATCTGTTCCGTCCTTATTTGTTCTACTCCTCCTGCTTGCACTTGGAGTTGTCCTGCTGGATAAAGTCAGAGGCACCAAGTATATCTCTATGAATAAAGATGGATGATCATTGGTTTGGTGATTGTTTTGGCACAGCCTGGAACTTCATTTCCCTAGAAGAACATTCTAAAAGCATCAGTGAACTAAAATGTACAAACCTCAATAATTTCAAATTATTAAAATTATTATTTCAAAAAATACTTAGACCCCAAATGAAGCAGTGTATATAGATTTATAGCTAAAAGTGAAGTCTTATATACAAATGAAGAAATCTCAATCTCAAAATAAAAAGTTCTTTCAAACAGAAATGTTTTGAAAGTGAAGTGCTTTGTTATAAAAAGGTTTTAGTCACTGCATTTTAAAATCCAGTTCTGTGTTTCCAGAGCTGACTGGAGTTTCAATCCTGCATGTATCTACACAACACACTATAACTGGGAATCAACCTATCCTTCTCATCTGTGGAAGCCAATCCTGTAGATGTCTAGATCATGTCACGGGCCTTGAAAAGGACAGCAGAAACTTACAAAAAGCTTTTCATTACCATAACAGTAGTTAGGGCATTCAGTGGTGACTCAGACATGAGACTTGTCAGTTACAAGTGGTCATTTACAGATAGTATCTTCAAACGTAAAAAGCTGAGAGAGGCTCACCTTAGAAACCCCAATTTGCTAGTACTTACACTTCAGACACGTACTTTTAAATCAATGTTTCGAATGACACTGCAACTTTCAAAACAGCCCTCAACTTACTAGTAGAGCGCTCTAAGCATTTGGCTAGTGGCCAAACCAGAACACGCGACATAGGAGAGGGTATCCGTGTAACATTCCCATTGGAAAGGCATGTGGCCTGGCAAAGGTTCCAAACCCCCAGGGAATGTTCACAGCTGACAGCTCTTGGCAAAACAAGTCCTTTCCTTTCCGAGCAGCATTAAGTTCAAGCGCAGTGCCTCCTCCCAGCACATTCCCCTGAGCTGCCGGGATGGTTCCTGCTCGGTTCCCGTAAATACGCCCTTTCCCCATGCATTTCCCCGAAGCGCCGGGCCCTACAGGAGCAGGGGGCGGTGTCGGGGCGGTGTCGGTGCCCGCGGTGTCGGGGGCTCTGGGCGGTGTCGGTGCCCGCGGTG
>VWZF01000136.1:777456-902983 GCA_013396755.1 Sclerurus mexicanus | reverse complement strand
GCCTGAGGAAGGGGACACCCTCATAGGGATGCAGCGGCAGCTGCGGAGGGCACTGAAGGGTTAATGGAACCCTCTCTGGGAAGCTGCTGCTGCTGCAGGGTCAGGTCTTCTCCCAGGGAGTGACGGCACCGCCTGGTCCCGGAGCTCGCCCTGAGGCCAGCTGGAGTGTCTGTGGCTGGGTCTGCGCCGTGAGAGGCACGTGTGAGTGCGGGACACAGGGAAAGTTCACGAAAGTACCTACAGGAGAGACAGGGCGTGACAGCTTCATTAGGCTGCGGGAAGTCTCGAGTTCCCTCAAAAGAGCTCAAAAAATCACTGAGATTCCACAATGACTTCCAAGTGCGTCTATACACGAGGAGCTTACCTTTAGGCAACCTGGTTGCACCCAGATCGGCAAATTCTTGTAGTTGACCCTTTTTTAAAATGTGTGATGTCAAATATCCTAACATTAACGTCCCTAAAAATGGTTACCAAGAAGCAGCAAAAACCCCACAAGCTGACAGGTTCTCAGTCCAATTTAATTTCTTTCTTTCCCAATAGTGTCTCAAATCAGTTTCTTTTTTTGGGTATACAAATATACCAGTTCAGAGCCAGTGCCTCAGTGCTGCCACAGTGGAAACTGGCCTTTCACACACTTTCTCCACTGAGCTGTTCACCAATTTACCCCAGGTGAGATGGTAAGGCTCAAAGCACTTTATATATACAAAAGTTTTGATGCAACCCTTCATATTTTTAAAAAAATAGTGGTTTTTTATTGTTAATATTAATCTATATGAACACAGCTTTATTAGAAATGTGGCTGTTCTGTCTTTTCTATAATTGCTGCATCAGGATTAGAGAGATTGTGGAAAACTACTGTTTTGTCAGTCTCCATCTACAAATAAAGCTCCTTTGACAAACATTTTAGCTTGGTTTTCTCATGTATTTGAATTTAAGCCCTATCTTTTTCTAGAAAGAAAATAAAGGGGGGAATTAACTTCCCTCCTTCCCCATAACACCAGATTGAGAGAGAGCTATCATGAGATATATAAGCACTAACTGTTTTCTACTAGGTACTTAAGGGAAACAGATGGGTGTAATTACGGTTTTATGGAGGTCTTATCTAAAATGCTTATACTCAACTGCCACATTACAGTTTGATTCTCGGTTATAAATACATATATTAATCTTTGTAAAAGTCTATACAGATTTTAAGCTAAAGGGGAACATACAGCTTCGTAGCTACTTCCCAGGGAAGGAAACCATATTAAAACCAAAAGGTGCAATGATACTGAACCTCCAGGACCTAGAGGAGGAAAGTGCTCGTGCTTAAAACAACTCCAGGCGTGCTGAAATCAGCAGAGGGAGCCAGCTGCCTTGCTTTGGAGGTACCAGCTCCGCTGATGCCCTGCAGCCAGCTCCACACTGCCAACTCATACGTACTTTACCCCGGGATGGTGCATCTTCTGTTACCAGAGACTGTGTTGTTGGGTCTGAAGGAAATATTGGGAAAACCTGAGCTTTGCTGCATTGTTAAAGTTTACCGACCCATTCAGGCTGTGGCACCACTTCTGGAAGTGAGCAGTACCTAAATGCTTGTGAGGAACTTGAGAAAGCACCCATTCGGTTGCAAAAGCTAAGCGAGAGAGAAATAAAAAAATATTATTTTCATCTCCCACCTCTTTACATCAGTGTAAGAATTTTATCTTTCCACATGAACTGCAAAAGCATTTTTTCTCATATCAGTGAGGAAAGTTATAGGTAGAATCTAATTTCTCTGACAAAACCAGCAATTACAATACTGCAATGCCACCCCCACAGTATCGCCTTTGGTGTTTACTCACCTTCAACTCCATTAAAAGAATTCTCATTTTGTTCCCATACCATGAAAAGGTGTAAAATAAAGGAGAAAACAGCTAATATTGTCATGATGCATTTTAAAGTCTGAGATGCGTTTTTAACAGGTAAGGTAATAGGAATACAAAAGTTTATGTGATTTTGCATCTCTACTTCCAGAAACATTTTTTTCTCCTCACTGAAATTACAGGAAAACAAGCACAAGGCTAAAAGACATAAGTCCTCCTGCCCCCAGCTCAGAGAGCCTCTTCTTTGTTTCTCACACTTCATAATGTTTAGGTTGAATTATCTCTCAGTGACCTCAGTTAAATCAATCAGTCTTCAATGCATTTGCACAAGTACTCTGGAGGGAACAATTTGATTAGCTAATCATTTAATTACAAAGTGCTAAATTAATAATGCAGGAGAACTTCACTCAAAATGAGAAGGACATTATAGTACTGACAGCTGGGAAAAGAGGAGACAACCAATGTTAATTTATTTGTAAAGTGAACATACATTATTTGGAAGCCAATAAATTCAGAATCAGGCTAATTCTGCAGGTATTTTCTCTTCCAGTGGAGTAGAAGGTTCTGTTCTGTGGCTATAAGTATACTCTGATATTTACAGTATTCCCCAATTAAGACCAGTGAAAGGAGGAAACTTTTATGTTCTCATTCCATTAAATATCCTTACACAATATGAATCATCTAGATAGCAGATGCATGTGCTGGAGCTACACTTTTCCCAGCCCAGGGATGAATGTCTCCAGGGTGCTCCCACCTCTCCAGCATGTGTTCACAGCAGGCTGCTTCTCCCCTGCCCTCGAGGATTACCAGCCCCATGGCATTGGGCTCAGGCTGGCATGATGCAACACAACACACCACAGTGCTAGCACTCTGGGAAGAGCTTTCAATATGATGCAAGAGCTATGAATACACAGCAAGACTGTCACTTCAAAAGGTTATTGCTGTGGTCTCCTTGTCCAGCAGACTTAAGTCAATCAATAGTGCTGGCTCTGCAGAGATTTTTGTGGCATTTAAAAGATAGAAAATAAAAGTGAAGGCTATCCATTTTCTTGAAAGGTACGGAATATTACTTCTGAAGAGCCTTTATGAAGTTCATTCTCTGGAGAAAATGCATCCTGTTTGTAATATCCCTGAGATAACCTTGCTCAGCCAGACATTATAGTTATGGTATCGGCATTGCCCAGGCCACCATGGCTGCTCCCGTGCTGTGAGGCAGTGGTGGGTTTGCAGCAGTGGACTGAGAACTGCCCCATTCCCCTTCACTGAACAGAACTTCCCTGTAGGTAAGATAATTTTTGCATGATTCTCAGCCTGTTTCAGGATTGGAGATGCTAACCTTGAGCTTAATTTGCAACGCTCTGTCAGAGCCAAATCCCCTCTTCCATAATGAACGGTTTTAGCTGTGCATCCCAAACCTGAGTTGTCTCACAATACTTTCATTTAACACTGCTCCAGGATAATCCTGCAACCACATCCAAGGGCTATATTCAATTTCCACCTCTGCTGCTCACTTATTCTGTTAGCTTATCATGCTGTTTTTCACACTTATAAATGGGTAATATGTATAAGTGCATCACAAACATAGATGAGAGCCAGTTTACCAATGTTTCTAAAGCCCTCAGAGACCATGGGGGAGAAGGAACAGAGGGGTGTCCAGGGTTTGCTTAAAACACTGAATTTTTTAGTGTTATTTCTCATAAACCAAAGCCCACCTGTATGTGTTAATTATATACTGCACTGCAGATATCTGAGGTATTCACAACTATGGGTAAGATGCAGCACAAAGTTTGGGTAGGATGTAAGGATTAATTTTGAATTGATTTTCAGTTTATCTAAGCTCTATACTGTTTCTTTATTTATACTGTAGACTAAAATATCCTACAATTTTAATTTCTGTGATATACAGAAGTTTTCATAGCCTGCTGGTTCTATAGGAATCATCCCATTCTATTAATATTTTCAGTATTAGAGATTAAGGGTGTTTTCTATTTGCTGTTCAGCTATAGGAGAGAACTACTTAGCTTGGCCCAGTGAGCTGTAAATTCAGAATGTTGCAGTATGCACCATAGACTACACAATATGGTATAGACATGTGCACAAACTATTTCCACGACTTAAATTTAGGTCTGGTTTAATGCTGTTAACAGGAAATATTATACATGTAGCACATAGAAAAAAAAAGTGACTATTTATAGAATGAATGCACTAGCTTACAAGTTACCATACAATCTAGAAATAACTACATAAAATGACCTGCCACTCCATACCTCAACTTTCCTACTACAACACAGCTTATCAGTTTTACTTGCATTGTCTGAAGATATCACTATTCTGATGCCTTTTAATGATTGCTACATGCCCATTTGCTAGGCCCAGTATAAAATCAGATTAAGTTCTACGAGTTTCTACAAGCATAGTTCAACATTTGAAACACTATTAGTGCTATGTTTGCTCACTCAGACAGGAGATATGTTCAGCCCAGTGCAGGCAGTCAGCACAAGACCTGGCAACCAGCTAAATCTGCAACCTCTATCCACAGGAGCAAATCTCACCATTTTATAACCTCTGATTTGAAACTTTTACAACTTTTGCACTGAGATTTCCCCATAAGGCATCTCTCAAATTTCCTGTTTGTCCCATACCTGCACTCTATCAAGGAACTCTACCTCTACTGTACAAAATGAAATTTCCCTAGAGCAGGTTATCGTGGAGTAATGAGCAAGCACTGAACTTATAAGAGATGTAAGGACCATTTTCCTTTTCTTACTAACTTCATCAGAAGCAAGAGCAGGCTAATAAGTAAACAAGGGAAAATATGCAATTATGTTTCATTTCCTGCCCAAGTGTCAGTGTATAAAAATAGATATTTTTTCCATCTAAAGTGAGCTGATGACTGCTAATGAGAAACATTGTTAAAAAGTCATTCTAGTGAGTCAAGCAATTAGGTGCACCAGGTAAGAGAGGAATGTTGGAATAAAGGACAGATGTATCATCTCAGCACAGACCATCTAGGAACACAGCACCTATCTTATGCCTAAAATAATTGACATCTCTATCATCTCTTCCAGAAACCTGGATTCCTCTGCTGACTTTCACAACAAATTTAATAAGCATTTCCTCAGTATCAGACTGCCTCCTCCTACTGCCAGAACTGTCCTAGGCACAACAGACAAGACAGTAACCTACAAATTGACATCCACAACACAACCATAGATCAGTGTTGCTGCTTCCATAAAATCGGTAACCGTGTCACTCTCCAAAAGCAGTAAAATATTCTCTGACCTTCAGCCAGTACCCTGTTTGCTCTGGGAAAAATATTTGCATTTCTTATCTCCTTAACCTAAAAAAGACTTTGCTACAGCAATAATATACTGTGAGATGTAGTTTACAGAGAATCTGTTACAAATAACATCCTAAGCAGAAAGAAGTTATCTGGAAAGTATCTTTGAAGAACCTCTTTTCAATCACTTGGAACGAAAAGGGAGCAACTGGAGCTAGATATTTGACAACAGATTTGAACATTGCAGTTTCTCATCTCCACAGTAATAATTCCCACCACAGTAAATATTTTTCTCAACAAAGTCATCCAAATACCATGTTCTTACTATTAGATATTCTAATATAAACTTCTATGAAAGTCTAGTCTAAATGCTACCGGTCCACTAAACGCTCTCATGACGACACACATAACTACACACTAAAATGTACTTTCACAAACATTTACTAATGGACAGGAGCAGACAGTGCAGTAGCATTTCGCAAAAAACAACCACTCCATCTCTTACTTGTTGCTCCTGATCTACAAATACAGTTTCAAAAGACATGCCTCCTCCTTATCCTATGACTACTGCCTATCTTTATTTTCCCCCAGATTATCTTATTTGCGATCTGAATAAAGTCAGAGAAACTCAGCTGGTATTTAGCTTTGAAGTCTATTGCCTGTATTTGACACTTGAAGGAATTGCGTGCCCAGAAGTTTTTCTACATTTTCCTATTTATACAACAAAAAAGTTACCTCTATCTCCAAATTGTCTCCTATGTCTGAAGAGCAGCACAGCTGTAACCCTGAGAGGATTCCTAATCCCTCAAGCCAGTAGACCACCGGGACAGAAAGTTGTTGCTGACAGTTTTATTCTTCCATAAACCAAACTGAGAGGAACCAATAATGATAGAAAATCACTTGCAGTGTCTGCTTGACTTCCTGCCAGTAGAGTATTTTTTTATTACTTTTTGTAAATTATTCTGTAATTCCTCAATTTCTAGCATTTTCAATTTTAGAATATCTCTTCTGATTCCTTCAGATTAAATACGCGGACATTTCAACTGCAAACATTTTTTGCTGTTTCTCCACATCATGTTTGGTTCTCAATAACTTACAGTAAATGAAAAACAAAAAGGCAAAATATCTACTTGGTGTTGAAAATATCTGCACAAATAGAAAACTGGCTCCAGTGTTGAGAGCTGCTTTCATAACCATTCTATACTGCTATCAGTAGTTACGAAGAACTTAGCTAATAAATGTTAAATGTTATAATATAATCCATATATTAATTGAAAGCAGATGTACTCAGAGCAAAAATTTCAGATTGATGTGCAAAAATGCATTTCACATATTTTATTGTTCAGCAATGCACATTACACATATACACATGCAGTCATTCATTAATCTGTATGGTTAAAGAACTGTTTGTATCAACTGTAATGCCATTCTTCTGTCACAATACTAGATGAAGTATGCCTTTGAAATTGTCTGTAGGGGAATGAAATCCAAATTTGTAGCTGTCATTTAACAGACCTATTACTGAATTCACCTCTTTTCCAACTATTTAAACACAGAAAGGATCTTCCCATTCTACATGTCATCCATTACATGTAGGAAAAATTGTGCCCGTGGTTAAATTGGCAAGAGCCTAGTGAATTTGCTGGGGCTTCCACAGTGCTCCTGCCATTTGTTTCTGCTACACTTACTTCCCCTGGAAAAATTCAGGGGTTCCCCCTTGCTTTCTTTCCTACACATTCTGGATTGTGAAATAGGATGTGTGATAAAAGAAAAGGTAACTACATATCCTACCACTTCTCTTTTGGGCCACACGGGCTGTTAGATTTTAGAAGACAGACTCTTCTTTCATACTTGCCAGTGCTGTTACCAGTGTGTGGACTTCAACAGAGTAAACTCCAAGAATTTATGGGCCCTGGTGGTACGGTGTCCAGAGGCAGGACCATCACAAGCCAGCAATTTTAAGGCAACATCCAGGATGGATAATGTTGTTCTTATGACATGCACTGTATTGTGAAGTTGCTGACCCACAGATTTTTATTTGAAAGTATATTAAGTCAAACATATGAGTTCAGTTTTTGTTCTGCTTACCAACATGACATGAAGTTTATGAGGGGTTTGTTTTTTTTGCTATGTCTTAGAGGAGCAATCCAAATGAAAGTTGGCTTTAAGAGTGCTTAGGTCATAGAGCCCTGCCAGTACACACACAAAGGGTATCTTATATATGATGACAAACTGGTAAACTTCTATTTTTTATAAAGGTATAATATATTCTGAACAAATTTTATTAAATCAGGTGTTCTCCAAATCTAGTGGTACAGTTAACAAACTTACAGCCTTTAGGAAACAGAAAGAGGTTCTTGTTGACTCCGCTCTTCCAGGAAAAGAGGAAGTTGTCAATAGTCTCTCCCATTTCTACCATTGCCTCTAGATGAAAGGTACACAGCTTATCATTTTTGCACTATTAGGGTAAAAGATAGATAGGTCTTTGGTGGAGAACTGAGAAAAAGTGATACCTGTAGCACAGATAACAGTGTTTAATTCAGTGACAAACCTGCACTCATTTCCCTGTAGCAAGACATGTACTGTTTTGAGAACAGGAGTTTGACAGAAAGCAAACAAATAGGGATTCATATATAGAAATGCAAAGACTGTCCCTTCATCTCACAGTTTTCCAGTCAGCTTATAATATCCATATTTTCATTTCTTCAAAGGGAAGAAAACGTTTGCTCATTACCAAGTCAACAACAAACAGTAAGTCACACAGATAGAATATAACATTCATGTCTTATTATTTCATATGTAAACCTTTACTTTAAAGTGTTATTTAAAATAACATACATGGTTAGCAGACCAAATAGCCCATATAAACTATGCTGAAAATATCATCTTTATTTACAGAAACCTAATTAAAATTAACTTTAATTGCTTCTGGGATCTGCAACAACTTCCTCTCTCAGAGCTGGACACTAGCCCAGATTAGGCAGAGTTCTAAGAAGGAAGATACCCCTTAGAAACATGAAGAAAGCACTGGCCATGCAAAGATGTGGCTCACCTGCTTCTGGAAGAGGTGGGAAGCAACTTGCAAACTCATCATTTTCTGTTCAGGTGTGATGTCATATTGCCTATCCCACTCTTCAGACACTATAATTTCATGCAACCTTTGCTCAAGTGAACTCTAAATTTGCTTTTGGTGGTGTTCTGCCAATACATTGTGGAATTTACCAAAACTAAAAAAAAACAGCTTAGATGTCCTTTCATTCTGTTTGAGCTTCTACATATATACATTATGATCATCATTTAATATTGCTGGTAATCACCACTACAAGAAACAAGCAAAGAGAAAATCAGAAATATCTGACATCATTTTATAGGCACTTCTATAACCATGTAATTCACTGCATAGTTAATTTACTGAATTCCAATATCTGCTTTATAGAAAAACAACTGGCTTGGGTTGTATAAAAATGTTACCTTTGAGACCCAAGAAATCCCACACTGCTTTACCAAGCATGAATTAGATTCCGAAAGAATCATGCCTTGCAAACAGAGCATCCAATATGCACTCAGAAACAGCTTGCACAGAGCCCTAGTATTAGCACTATTAGCACTTGTTCTTTCGTGATTTAATGAAAATGCTCTGCTTCAAAAGAAACAGCTAATCAGATAATCACATTATACTGTATCTCATAGGCTTTGAGCAGTCAAGCTCCCAGAAAAATCATTGAATAAGACAACAGGATTACAGCCTTAATGACTACACGTATTTACCACAAAGCATGGCCAACGTTCACACTGAGGTTGCAATATTATTACATGGTTACCTGTGCTCTATAAAATAAAGATGTCACGTTGAACATATTATAAAATAGTACTGCAGTATTATTTTTATTATTATTCATCACTAACTATGACCAAAACATTAGTACTTCAGTGTAAACACTGCAAAACATATACATGACTTAACAGATTGAATATTTTTGACAGATTCAAACATTTTGGATCTGTTATCTATCCACAAGACCTAGAAATAAGGCATATGGTCAGCAGAATAGGAGAGTTTAAATAAGCAGCCCGAGACCTTTGCTTTCCTCCCACACACCTTAACTCTGTCAGTTATGCTGCTTGATTCCTTATAGCAAATCTCATCTCTTGAGGAGGTCATACCTGAGGAAGGCTGTTAGCTGGCTGGAACACCATTCTTTTAGTTTTTTCACTTTCCTGTGTACGAAGGAAACAAACAATGAATAGCTAAAGGGCTTAGTCTTTTTAAAAGTCTTGACAGAGTTTTCTGCTAGGAAGATAACTGTGTGGCCTGAAAGGTTTCATTTGTTCATGCTTGCACACTTATACACAACTGACACTTTATTCCACTCAGAAGATCTTGACATAAAGTTGTATAACAGATCACGTATCTGTGATAGAATCTTGACATTTTTCCCACACAGCCCTGTTAAAACTTCCCATCAGTAGCTGTAAACAGAATTAGCAGTGTGGCCACTTAGCAAGCAAATGCTTTTGTTTTTGCAATCTTACAGCATGGCGCCGTTTCCTTTTGGGCTGAATGCATTCCTGTCCGTACAATGGCCACTGAAAGTCCTGGGGTGGCATTTTGCTGTTCTGACTCTCCACTTCTTCAGAATCAGAGTCGTCTTGTTGCATTGAAGGAAAACGCCTGTCTGGATAAATCTCCTTCAGTTTGTCCTCAAAGAATTCATCTAGGCATCGTCCAGCCTCAGCAACCTCTGAATCCGGCTGTAAGGGAATATGTAACTATTCAGTGTTACTGCACACAGAAATCATCAAGGATCAAAACCAAATCTCTAGCCTACCCCATTGTCTCGCCTTGGTTCTGACTGCTATATCTCCATTAGTCTTCCACACGCTTTCCACAGCCCATTAGTCCCTCTGCATTTTCAGTGTAAGTAAAAACCAGATGCTGCTATTAAGGAACACGTTCCTGCACCTCTAAGAAAAAGAGATGTGCAGTGAACTAGAAAGAACAGCAGTCATCATTGCTTAGGAATTTCTACAAACTTGATATTCCCCAGCTATTTCACTGGCTATTACTGGCTTCTCACAGCAAACTCAGCAACATTCCAAAGAGTTGTCCACTAAGATGTCCCTCTTTAATTTTAGGTCCATGTCTATCTCAAGTTCTCAGATACATATTTAACTTCATTTCTGTCATTGAAAAAAAAAAAAACCACAACATGATTTCCAAATAATAAAACTGATTAATACTTCTGTTTATCCCAATCCTACATCTGATTTCCATGGAACCAACAATTACACCAGTGTGACAGCCTGAAATATCCACTCTCTGCTTTGTATCCCCCCAGCCATGCATAACAGAAACTTACATAATTGAACTTTGCACAGTTCCAAAACATGAGACGCACGTCAGTCACAAGCTCCTCAGGAGCAGAATAGTGGGATTTGTCCTTTTTTTGCAGTTTGCTTCGTATGGTTGACAAATCCATTGGCCTTTTGATGATCTGGTAATAATGCCGAGCCTGCAATAAGAACAAAACACAGGTATGTAACATTTTTAATTAATTCCTTTAATTAATTAATTTCTCTCCAGTGACTTCTATCCAAGTTCAGACAGAAGTCATTGCAGAGGAGCCCTTGCATCAAGGAAGAGAGCTCTAGACTTATAGTGCTTAAACTTGTCTCCATCATCTTCCCGGATGCTTTTTGGTTTTATTAAAAACATATTTGCTTGCAAGATTGATCTTGAAAATAGCACACTCCAGTAACTACTCTGCTATTTGCACTTTTTAATGTTTATTCCCAGATATAATGTCGTTTAACCATAATCAATAATATATGGACATTGACAATTAGATAACATTTCCCCCAAGCAATTACAAAAAAAGAATGTGCTAAGATAATGGCAGCTGATAACATGGGAAGTAGTCTGCCAAGAGTGACTGAAAACATGATACTATGCACTCTTTCAAAAGTTCAGTAAGTCTTTTTCAATGGGCATTAGCTACCAGGATATCCCACTCCTTAAATCTTTCTGTGTCTAAACCTACTTGTTAGCTAATTTGTTCCCTAAGTTCATTGCAAGCTTTATTAGGTGGAGTAGGCTTTTTTACAATTATTTGGACTACTCCTTCACATGAAACCTTTATTTTTCCCTTTCTCAACTTGTTTCACATTGTGCTCTATTGTTGCAACAGTGTGAATCTCCATCTTCCTTAAAACAGACAGTTAATATTGCAAATGTAGAGTACATGGATGAAATCTTTTGCTCACGCAGTCACATTACCCTCTCTGTGCACAACACCAGAAAAGAGGGAGCCCAGTTTATTTCTAAAGCAGACCCCTCTTATGGCAGTGCAACATTCTCCATGTATATGGCAGGTAAATTTTTATAATCACTTTTTTAATCACTCATATACTTTTAGTATTCTACCAACATCTTAAATTGGCACCCAAATCTGGCCAGCATTTGCCTGCCTCCAACCTGACACCCTCAAAGGACTTGCAAGAGGGAAACATCCACCCTCTCCCCAGGAAGCAATAGAGTTCAGGAAAAAACCTCATGAATATCTTTCAAGAAGATAAAGGAGAACCTCACAAGGTGTGCCAGAGTATTGTTTGGATTCCCTGTGATCCATGCATGATGTAGTACTCACCAGAGGACTGACGGGTTCATGGAATGGGAGGCTCAAACTACTGCAGAACAGGGAAAGCACCAGCTTTTCACACTTCTGTAGAAGCCAGATTCAGAATGCATTTTAATTCAAAACCAGTGAGTTTCATTCTTGTCCCTAGTTAATCAGTCATACTAACAACAAGAGAATTCTCATGTAGACTGTGAATTTCTGAGGCAAAATGGGACACTTGCCTCAACCTGGGGAACCTTTTGCCTCATAGCATTTGTAAAGCTTTGAAAATAAGGATAGTCAAGAAAAGAAACTATGTAAAAAACTTTGTATATGTGTATCTTTCCTGGAAACCCTTGGGAATCAATCACTATCACTATTTCATTTCTGCACTCCAGACCTATTCCTTGGGTCTTGACTACAGGGACAGCAGCGACAGTGTGGAAACCATTAAATGGGAAATGTTTCACACTCTTCATATTCATTCATACAAATGGATGTAAGTTATGCAGTTGGTATGAAAACTGTTCTGTCTATTCATTGCTAACTTGTAAAATACTTATCTTTTTCACTACTGCAAAAAGAATGCACTACAAAAAAACCATTATAAGCCATATTTTCTCACAAACAATGGCATTTTAATCAAATTAATTCTCTAGATAGGACTTCACCACTCAAGAGCCAGATCCCAACAATTTCTATCCAGTTGTACCAAATCTAGTAGAAATAGGGATCACATCATCGTAGAAAAGTTATGTCCAGCTCTGCACGGACAGAGTAGCTCAGGTCTGGAAACAGCATGGACGAATTGAGCAGTGCTGTGGTTGTGCTCACAGGCCTTGCCAGGGGGTGCCAGTGCTCTGAGAACCATTGCTGTTGTATTCATGAATGGTGCCCAGATTGTACCAGTGCTTTGTCTGCACAGGGCCAGCTCAACGCCTGCACTCAGCTGTGTGGACTCAGCCTCTCTGTCCAGGTGCCACCAATGTACACAGGACATCTACGTGGGAAGTTGTGCCTTCCAAACACCAAGTGGATTTTAAGAAAAGGAACTTCTTTCATTTTGGTAGAGGAAACCGGTAGTAGGTATGTAAAGGAATAAGCTTTCACCTAGGCTGAGTTAATCTAAATGTCATCTTCAAGGGAACTAATAGTACATACGAAGACTGTATGATGATTTTGATCCAACTGAAAGTCAAAAAGTGTCTACATCACAAAAATGTCATTGCACTGGCCCAAATAGATGTCTGAGAAGGTGCCAAGACTTAAAGGGAAAATATTCAGTGTCAGAAAGCCAGACAAAACTGACTCAGGAAAACTTGCTCTGCTGCTGAGTGTGACTTCCCAGTTCAAAGGAGAAAACAATTCAAGATCTGTTTGTTTCATCTTTCTGTAACATGACATTCATTTTAAAATTGAACAGCAATACCTAGAAAGAAGGGAGTGACATAACAAAATAGTAAACAGCACTTTTGTTCTATTTACTATTGTATGTAACACTTGAGTAGCAACCAAGTCAAAACCATCATCTTTCCAATGAAAAGACAAAGCCCCATGCTGAGATCATATGGTTTTTCTAAATAGTACAATATCCAGTTATTCCCACCTTCTGGTCACAGTCATCAAGGCCATACTGTGCGTTATAGCTGTGCCTGTAGCGTGTGTTTTCACAGTCATATTCTACCTCGGGCCTCACTGGGTTACGGCAAAGCGTGCACACCCACTCTCCCCTGTAAAGCAATAAGCCAAAAAACATGCTGATTTTTTTCCACAACCTTGCCAAAAAACAATTCTCATAAATCACTGTATTTGGAAAGTCTTATCCTTAACTAGTATTACGACAGCAGGCAACCTGAAGCCCATCGTACTAGATGTTCTTCAATGGATTTGAATCCAACTAGAAAAGTTGCAATTTCATATTCTATTCATGGCACTTTTTCTGTCACAAAGGAAAAGGAAAAAACAAAATTCTAAGTGTTTGCAATCACGTACCTGCAGTGTATGCAGCTGCATTGATTCAAGAGCTGCTTTTAAAAAATAATGAGGAAAAACAGGCAACACTTGGGTCATAAGACAAATCCAGATCCATTTGATAATTGACATATTTATTATTAATTGATATGATAATTGATATATTTATCTAAGAAATCAGCATTATCAGAAAAGGTCATAATGTGTACTAGTACCCAGGTTCCCACACCAGGCAGACATAATTCTGCAAGGGCATGTGTGTCCTTCCTAGTACATCCATTTTCAGAAATATCTTGAAGAGTTTCATGAAGGCAGTGATGCAACTTCTGTAACATCAGCGTCTGATTAACTACAGATGAAGATACATTAAAGAACTCTGAATATAGAATTTCAGTTAAGGGAATTACTTTGCTTCATTAGAATTTAAGTTTTCCCAGGAAGTTTATTTTAACAGGAAAACTTGGTTTTCACTTTGTTTTGAAACTAGAGGAGTCGAAAACTCATGGGTTTTTTTTGAATAGAAAGAACAAGCCAGAATCTCCTAAACTAGTATCTTACAACATATTTCTCTTAGCTGAGACACTTATTTGGGCTTGGCACAAATGAAGCCTTTCATCCCACTTAGTAATGATTTATAAAGAATACAGAATTGTACACCACCAGTAATTCACATTATTCAGCCTCACTTTTACAGTTTGCAGTTTGGTATGTGGACATATATATATTTTTGGCTCATTGCACATAATTCATCTGTGACAAGTTGCTAGAGAATATATCTTAGGGAAAACAATATCCTAAACATTTCCATATAAGCCCTGATAATCCTTAATTTCCCATAAAATTGGCTAAAAGACTGTACAGAAATTCACTGGTTACCCTTTCCTGGGACTAGTCTCTGTTTTTGCAGAGAAGAGCTGATGTCTATATCCCAGATGTTACATGAGAGTTAGGATTTTATTTTTTCTCCAGTGAGTCATATGAGAGTTTTCAAACCTCAGGTCTGCCACCTCCTTTGTTGTACTGGCCAGTTAACTGCAGAAAGAGTAAACATGGCTGGAAAGAGTTCTTGTTCATAACTCATCTAGTTCCTAATGTGTAAGACAATTCTTCCCTTTGCAGGAAAAGCACTGAAAAAGGCAAGTGAGAGATGAAGTGCTTGCCCTGGTATAAGGTTGACACAAACATCCCTGAGGATATATTCTGCCCCAAGGCAGTGAGCAGGAAGCACATTAGAGAAACACCATACATACTCACATTGGAAAGCTGAGCAGGGCTGGAACATGGCAGGAGAGATGGAAGACCTTGGGGCAGTGATCACAGCACAACAGTTCTCCTCCGTTAAGACACACAGCACAGAAATCCTCATTTTCAATGGGACTGACTTCCTGAGTAACTGGAGACTTTTTTATGCTAGAGATGCCATTGCTGAGTTTCTGATCAACAGGCAGAGTATCTATGGGGGGAGATTGTGTCTGTCCTGCAACCTGGGGTACAGGAAATTTTCTGTCCTCTGAGTTCTTCTCTTCTGACTTCAGCCCTTCAGGTGGACCATCTTTATTTATCTTGAAGGAAGAAAAATCTGGGATCACACAGTCGTCATTTTCATATATCAGCATACAACAGCAGTGGTTATCTGCAGTGAACTCTACTGGAGAGGGCACTGGGGTTCAGCAGGCCCATGCTCAGCTTGACCTCTGCCACTGGTTGGCCAGGTCACTTTGGCCAAATCATTCCCTCCACATACAACAGTGTAACAGCACTGAGAGCTGCACAGATTCCATACTGTGGGTAATAGAAACAGGATATTCTACAATGACACTTGCGAATGTTACAGTAAACAGCTGAAAAAGAAACAAAAATCTCACAAAAAAATAACAAACAAAATCCCAAACTAGACAAAAACAAGCAAACAAACAAAACCCACAAAAAACAAACAAACAAAAAAACACAAAAACACTATATGTTTTTGTTCCCACCAGAAATTCCTCTTTTCTTCTGTGGAAAGAAGCTCAGACTCAAGACTCAAATGAATCAATAGAATACAAAGCTTTTAAAAACCTATGACACTGTGGTTTCTGGGATTGGTTGCTGTAACTCAAATATCCATTTGGGTCAGTTTTAAGCTATTTATCTTATATTTGTAAACAGACAGATGAGCCAATCTGTTTGCTAGAATACAAAAACAATGCAGCTATCCAATCCCAGAGACAGACTTCTCAAAAATGGAAGTACCAGGGAACTACCCAGCAAACTAAAAGCTGCATTGTCTATTACCTCAACCCATCACAGAAGTATCCCAGGCTTGTTTACTGTATAAAACCTTTCAAAAACTGTGGGTACAAACCAATAGCATAAAGGAGAGAAGGCAGATAAAACCTCAAGGAGATTCCACTCACCTTTATAGACATACTTGAAGACCGTGTCCCACATTCAATTACCAGGAGGAAATTGCCCTCCTGCTCGTTGTCCTGTGGCTGGAGCTTAAACACCGGCAGCTCCCCCACTTCCGATGCACATATTTTCAGACGTTCCAGTCGCACATAGGGGATCTTCTGCTCCTTAGGGCCAGCCCTACGGTCAAAAGGACATATGGTTAAATTCAGACTTATTCCATAAAATTCTCCCTACTCAGTTTCAATAGTTTTCATACCCTATTATTTGTACTCTTTTTCCTTTGAGGCTGTGACTCTGGTGGCTAAATGTTGAGAATCTGGATATTTTTTAACAAGCTAATACTTTAAGAAATGTTAATGCAATCACTTTAAATTAATCATATGTGTAAATGCATTACTAACTTCTGTGCTAAATCTTTGCCCTGCTCCATATATATTTGTTTTAATTATCCCAGTTTTAGTCCTGCTTGATACTTTTAAGTGTGGTTGGCTTCAAGCAGAAACACAGGACATGATCAGCTTTACTTGAACATATTATCACAGCAGTAGCTTAAAACACAATTTCATAAAATTGTTGAGATAATATTAATCCTGTTCCCATTTTATCTTTTAGTTTTAATTTAGGGTTAACAGTTTCTAATTGTTCAAGTGAGATAAGTTTGCAAGTATTTATTCATTCTGGAAAATTATACAGAATAACAGAAATACGTGAATTCACCACTTCTTTTTAATTGTTGCTTTCAATTTTAAGAGAGCACTTTAAAACTTTCATAACTATTATCTATAAGGAATCAAATACTCTTTTTAAGTTCTCCATTATCGTTAAATATGACAAATTTTCAAAATACATGCATAAAATTTCACAGCCAGCGATTCTGTATAAAAAAAGACTCCTCTACCTGACAATCTGATTGCTTTTCATATCCATTTCAAAATGTTCCTTTTCACAGTTATTGGAATCTGGAACAGAAGATAAGAAAACGAATAAAATATTTATAATATCACAGGCAGATTAGGGTAGAAAGTACTTCAATATTCATGCACTTCTGTCTGGTGTTTAATATGATATCATAAGTGAATTATGGAATCGTTTCATCTATATGTACAGGAAACGTGTATGCTATTTTCTGTTCTGGTACAGAGCCTTTGTCTTTTTTGCTTTTAACCACAGCTTTGTACTAAATATGAGGAGGCTTTACAAAATATTTTGTTGCACTGATTTCATTCCCAGGGAATTACATATGTACACAGTCATGTCACATTCATCCATATATGTAACAACATAAGTAATCTTCTTTGCTTTACAGCCTTCACTTGACAAAAACAGACCTATTGAGATCTGAACCCCGAGGCTCAGGAAGTCTCTGCAGTCTCCAGCTCCATGCTAAGAAGCTTCTGGATAATTCTTGACAACAGGAAGAAAATTGTGTCTCCCACCTGTCTCTGAGGGACAAAGGTTACGCTATAATTCCTTTCTATCCAACGTCTGTAACATAGAAACACATGAAGTCAAATCTATCTGTTGTATAAGCACACAAGTTGCTGTAGCTCTTGACTGATTCTAGACACAAGAGCAATGAAACTACTCCAGGGAGATGGGACATGACAGAGATGAATGCTCCAGTGGATGTCTTCATAAATACCAGTCCACTGACGAATGTCACAGTAGCGCCTTCCTTTGCTAGGAATTGGTTTGACATAGCCAATACTAACAAGAGACAAACCAATATCATGGTTATCTGAAGATAAGTGAGGGCCAGGAAAACATGCTCTTTTAGAAGAAAATCTAGTTTGGGTCAATGGTACCTAACCCATGGCTAGAAAACAACCTGCCTCTAAGGATACTCTGCTCTTTCCAGCAAAACACAACACAATACAATAAAGACTGACAACGAAAGGTGCATTTCACATCACACCTAAGGCAATATTCACTTGTGATTGTTGCTCAGGTGAAGGGTGGTAGTCCTGTCATGAACAGAATTACTAAGGGGTGACTGCACACCGAGCTGAAGGAGCAGTTCTCACTATACACTGTCAAACCACAGGACGTTCCAGTGGTGCTGGGTTCCTATATTAAACATTTCCATCAGCAACCTGGCCCATAAAATAATAGTACCTATAATATTTGTGGAAAACACCAAACTAAAGGGGTTGCAAACACTGGAGAATACTTACAGTTAAAAATAGATCTTAGTACACCAGAGGGAAAAAAAAATCTCCTAAATCAGTAAGACTGCATTGAAATAACTGTGTTACGATTATGAAGGATGAGATGAATGTAGTCACAAAGGAAAATAACTGACTAGGGAACTGCTCTGCAGAAGGAACTAAGGGTTAATGTGCACTTCTCACTACACGAGTTAACCATCTAAGGCCGCTGCTGCTGCAAAAGAGAGGAATGTCATCCTGCAGTGTATTAGCAGCAGCAAGGAATGTAAAACAAGAAGCTGATACCCTGGCTCTGCATGGCACCCCAGAGGCCTCAGCTGCAGCACTGCGTCTGGCTGTGGGCAGCACTCCTTAATTGCAGAGAACCCAAAATAGCACAGCAGGAACGATGCGGTTTGGAAAAATCAAACTCTTGACCCATGAGGAGAGAATGAAACCATCAGATTTGTTTAGTCTAGGAAAGAGAAGGGAAGGGGAGGGTGTTTATGCAAGCCATGATAAGAAGAAAAGGGGCTGTAAGAGGGGAAAATGATGAAATTATGTACGATTTTCACCACATCCCTTGTGGCTAGGATAAGAATTATTTTGTTTTAAATTAAGCTGAAATGTTTAGGTTAGGTTTGATATTAGAAAAGGATGAGTCATTGGAGATATGTACCAGAAGGAATGAGGTTTGGCAGCACAGCACCACTGAAGTCAGAAAGTCCTACCGAGAGCCACCAGCAGAGATAATGTTGCCTTTGCAGCAGAATTCATCTCTCACGCTGCATATGGTGACTGTATCTCCTCAGGCCTCCCGTCACTGCACGCCATTAAACAGGGACAGCAGGATGGGAATTGCTCACTCCCGATCCTTCCTTGTGAAAAGGCAGCAGCGCTGAATTCAGCATGCTAGGTTTTCCATTCTCTTGCACAACAGGACCTGTGCTTTGCACAGCGCAAATTTGTAGCATCTGTCACAGACAGTGAGATTCTGTACGCTGGGACTGCTTTCAGTGTGTCGTGTCACAAAACCCATAACAGACAGTACAAAGCTGCTCCTCTCAGAGACACTTCAGGCTGACTGAGGCACAGCTTTTTAGGGGTGCACCTGATTCTTACAGCTCACACAAATGATCGTGGCATAATCATCACAACTTGGCATAGGACATAGAAGACAAGACAAATACATTTCCCCAGCTCACTGAGCTAGGTCTCTTTTGTACTAATTAGAATTCTCTGAATAAAACTATAGAACAGAAACAGAAACATTAATTCATCTTTTATAGAGAAAAGCAGCCAAATATTGGCATAAGTCATGGGACAACAGCTTGATCCCTTGCTTGCATGAGTAGTCCCATTGACTTTCAGAGTTTGCAGGACCAGAGCTTTATGGTGTAGCACGCCATATGCAACAATGTTGGCAATTTGCCCACAAAAAGAGTTAAGTGAAGTCTAATTCTCCGTTAAGGCTGAAGAAATAGGCCTTGGCTGAAAGGAATATTCCACAGTAGACAGAGCCAAGCAAAAGCACATACTGTGCAAGGTATTAACAAAAATTTGGTATGCTACTGATGTCAAGGTCTTAGCAGAAGGCACATTACATTTTGGAAGTAATTTTTTTTTAAATTGAATTTGGACTCTTCAAACCAGCTCTTCAATAGTCATAACTGCAGGTGTCATTAACAGGAATGCTTCTAAAAGAACTAATGCTCCAGGTACTTCACACAGATACGCTCATATCTGGTTCACAGATGAAGGATGTTACAAATTCAAAGCATATAATTTCCATGTTTTTCCTCCACAAATGAGATCAAACACACTTTTCCATTGGATTAAGTACTATGACAATATTTGAAGCTTGCTAGAAAGCACATTTACATGTAAGTATATTAATAAGCATAGTGCTTTGCAAAGCTTGCAATGCACAGTGCTAAGAAAGAAAGTCCAAACAAAAACCTAAATTAAATAATTAAAAGACTGATACCTTCTACGCTTCTATGTTGTCTCATTCTGGCATTCACGGGCAGGAAAGCAGTATTGCTGAGAAGTTCAGAAGGAGAAGTGCAATGATGAGATTTTTTGACTGAAAGATTAATAGGTTCTTCCATCACTTTTTGCATAGAAAGAGTTAATTCATCTACTACATCTTGCCCCGCAGTAGCCAATCTGTTTTCTAGAAGACAATCTACAGTACTGAAGTCTTCATTTTCCAGCTTCGAGGAGGGGTAGAAAGAAATACCAAATTTTAGTATTAGTTTTCTTTCTTTCCATTTTAAGAAAATGATTTTTAATCATAACCAGATAAGGAAAACTTTAGTTACACAAAAAGCTACCTTTGATTGGTTGACTAAACAGTAACATGCTGTAAACAAAATCAGATTCCCGCTCAGCAGAGGATCTTTGAGCGATTCCTACCTTGCATTTGGTGCTGCCCTGGAGTGCATCACCTGGTGCGAGGCCAGCAGGATTCCCAGGGCTCAGGTCACCCGGAGCTCTGTCCAACACCACGCTGTAGCTGGGCACTGGCTCTGGCAGAGTATCACAGTCACAAAGCATGTTTGGGGATGGGCCAAGTGTTGGAGCAGCTGCACCTTTCACCTGTGGGTCCGCCGAGCTAGAGACCCTTGTTGGGGGTGATTCCATTTCCAAACTGTTTGAAAAGCCCGCAATGCTTAAGGATGCTGAATGCTAGGAAAAGCAAATAGAAAAAAAAAACCAGTATGTTAATAAACTTTTCAGCAGCAAAATGCTACTGTTCTGCCTATAACAGATGAGATATCCTGTTTCAGCTAGACATAATCAAACAGTTGTGTTACAAGGGTTGTAAGAATCTATTGTAATGCTATGCTATTCCCAAAAGCTTTAGATTTTCCACCATTAAAACTGAAAACTGGAAAAGGAGAGAACTAGGTTACTCTTCTGTGATGTACAAAAAATGTCTTCCTTAGATAAGTCCAAGGTATCCTCATTTTTAATTCCTGCAATGATTGAGAAATCTAAGCATGTAGTGTAGTGTATTGTACCAAATTTATCCTTGATATAAACCCTCCTAGCTTCCACTAATTTAGTCTATAAGAAATAAGATTCAAAATAGAAACTTTATCTTTTTATCAAAAAATCATCAGATCATTTTATTCAGAAGGAAGATTCAGAAGAAATAAGATTCAAATACAAGTGGATGAAGCTATTGTTCCTTTTAACGATACTGAAAACTTTATGCTGGTTAGTGAGTCTGTCCCATTAAAACCAAAGGCATTTCTCCTTTAAATAACATAGTGTAAATTCAGAAATATCCCACATGTACTAATGAGGAAAGGATGTACATGTCTAGTTTTTGAAGAAAGGGAATATTTACCAAAGTCTCAATATGCATTTTTCTACTGTCTCATTATTTGTCACTATCAAATCCACAGAGATACTGTTATGCAAACCAAGCAAATCCACTCATCTAGGTGACATCCTTAAGCTTTCTTACATCTAGGAACGTGTGACTGTATTGAAAACAGGACTGTTCCAGCATCCATATGAAGCAAATATAAGTAGTTTTAAGAAGTATGCAGATCTGTGTCATTTGAATACGCATTTTTTCCTTTATTTCATCATAGTTCACTGGTGTTTCATCCTTGATAATTGACTAAACATATCCCTTTCATCTGACTGCAATACAGTAAGTAGCACTCATTGTAATATAAATCAAGACAACAGAAATTTATTGATTGCATGGGAATTAGAGTTTAAATTCACTGTATTTATTTTTCTGCTAGGGCCCTGCAACTTAGAAGTGAATCTGAGACAGTATTTTTCTCAACTTATACACCATTTTGGATTTTGTTACCTTTGTCCATCTTACCCCACAGTGGCAAAGACAGCAGTCTAGATTGAGCTGCCAGTTGTGCCTGTGCAAACCTTACATAATGTCAAAGTCAGTCTTGAATTCCTCTGCTTGCAATGCACATCAACTATGTGCTAAGAGGACATCCTGCCCACAGACACTAATTTCCACCAAAGCATGTAATTTAATCTCCTTTTTGTCAATTTGCAGTAGGCACTACAGTGGGAGCTTTGCCTGAACAGTGATAACCTAATTGAATGAGACAAAATAGCCTGCATTTGAGACAGAAGGGCTTAACTCTTCTGCAGTGCTAGCGAAGGTTTGTGCCATTCTAGCACACAGAGCTCCAGTGAGTTTGCTTTAGACAGTCCCTCCATGTAGAAGGCATCCCAGAGACTACTGGGTTTCTGCAGCCAGTATACTGGCCATTTTCCTCCTCGAGTCAAATGAACACCCCTGAATCTAAGCTGACTGAGCTATAACAACATTTTGGAAGCAGCTGGAACTAGTCAAAGTTTGAGTTGAAAGCTAGAACACAGCAAATGAAGAAATGCATTGGTGGAGGCACAATTTGCCATATAGTCTGTCTGACAGAGCATTTCTAAGAATACTGAGGTTCCAAACCAAAGTTACATATGTAGGTCAGAAAGGAAAACAGCTTTTATGGCCACAGATCCTAAGGAGCCCACAAAGATCAAAAGTGTTTATTTGCTATCATAATTTTCTTGTGACAGGTTCCTGCACATGCAGTGACAAATGCGGCCTATCAAGTATGCATTTTCCTTTTCATTCCATCAGCCTTTTTATCCTAACTCTTTCTCAGATGAAAAAATAAACATGTGAAATGTTCCCATATCACCAAAATAAAATAAATAAGCAGAAATGGTGCTTGAACTGAACAGATGAACGGCAATCAGCCTTGCCTTTTCCCCTTAGTTTGAAGTCCATTGTGAGCATTAATGAAGTCCCTGTGAGGTAGTTAAATATTTATTTAGTCAGATTCTCCAAAGCATGAAGCATCCCCAAATTCCTGAGTCAAGAGGAACTACCTAAGGCTGTGCTCCATTGGAAACGGGCACGTTGAGACCCACACATGGCAAGCACACCACCCAAAGCTGTGCAGAAAGCTCACTGGAGACCTTCTGGCCATGCCCTTCTTCTAATCACTACACACATCTTCCTTCGCTCGTTTATGAGCACGTGCCACCATCTATCACGTATTGAGACCTGCCCCTGTGAAGACCCTCTGTGTGCAGCTGTACACACCCTAGGTGAGAGGTCAGCCCTGCTAAAGCAGTGGTAGGATTACTCTTGCCTTCAGTGAGACAAGTTTACTTACTCAGAGTGGTTGCTGGGATGACTCCTACCGCAGAAATAAAAAAAAAAAAAGAAAGAAAGAAAAAAAAACAACATAGACACACGCATAAGAATTTTGTTATAGCTAAATTTTTCAGAAAGGTGAAATTCAATTGCATAGGGCTACATCCTTTTTACTCTTATAGCATCAGTTTCTTCAGAGATCTTTTTAGATTACATAAGCCAATGTAAAACCTTACTCTTGTTAAAAAGAAAAAAGAATAACGAGGCCATCAAATTGCCATCTGTCTTTCCCTTGGGGCAAAAGTTAATTTTGTGGTTATTTTAATGATGAAGCAACATTATGATCTTTCAGTGCAAAATATTAAAACTCACCGTTAAGAACAGACACATTCCATTCTGATCCATGGAGCTGCTGTCAAGTGTGAAGTGAACAATGCACTGGGAACAAGGCTCATTAATAGCCTATTAATTCACTCCCTAAAATAATCATTTCTTTTGCCATTAGCAAAAATTTCTCTTTTCCCTTGACAGTTCAGCTAGCTTTTGCAAATGGCATGCCTTTAAAGAATTTATCTCTGTTTTATTAAAGCTCTACTGCTTTTACATTGCACTGTTTGAACAACAACAAGCATTAATTGTGCTCTTGGGCAGAGGGTGGCTTCAGCTGTAGGTTAATTTTGAACTTTTTGACATTTTAATGTACAGCCTGGCACATTGAACTACATCTGTGTCATTATAAATGGAATTCTCATAGTCTCATAATTAATTTTGGTCTGATGAGCCTTATAAGATAAATGGCAGCAGCATCACCACCCCAAAATGCCTTCTGCCACAAATTCCTTAGCTATGGTAGTGAAAGGTAAGAAGTAAGAACATGCAAAGTGCCTTCAGAGAACAAAAAATAAACATATGGTTCAGTTCAAATATTTCTTTAATCACTGTTGCATTTTAAAAGGTCCAGTGTAAACATGCAGCACTAATACAGAAGAATTCTGAGAAGCAAATACTTACCTTGAAACAGTGGGATTAGGATTTGTTAGGATTGTTTTGGCAAAGTCTCAAGGCTGTTGACATTAAGTGTCACAGATAAAGGAAGCTAAAACTAGGAACCTCCAATTCTCTTTGCTATAAGAGAGATAACACGCTGCAAATGGTTGCAGAGTAATGAACGGCTGCTATTAAGTGGAGCAATCCCCCTGGCAGCTCATTATGCTGGAAGGTTAAACAAATGTACTACTCCAATCCAGTTGCTTAACTCACCGCACACAGCAGCACTGATAACACAGGCTACACATGCTTCCTAGTCGTATTTTCCAGTTTCAGAACAGAATCCAAAGGCTTTCCCTTCCGTTTTTATGAGAAAAAGATGCCAATTCTTCCTTAACAATTTGTCTGAACAAACTGGAGCTGGCTTAAAGCGGAAGGAGGAAGAGATTATATGGAGCAAGCAGCGTCATGTTTTATTTATCTTTTTTTTTTCAGGTCAAAGGAAAAAGGTTTTGCAAAATTAACATTCTGGGAAATATATCTAATTGCATTAAGCATGAACACATTTGTGCTGTAAGAAGCTCAGTTCTGTAAAGTAAAAAACATGCTCTGTTACTTTAGAATTTTGTAGCGTCCTAAATTCCAGGCTGTTATTTCCTTCGTCACTAATTCCCCTACAATTAATAGTAATTAGGGCAAAAAAGTAGCAACAACAAACCCACTTTGGTCCCAAGATCAGATTTGAAGTTCTAGCATTGGATATTAAATTATTATTACTTTCAGTCATTAAGTAATCACAACACGCTCTGTGAAACACTAACAACAAATAAAACCTGTACTCTCTCTTCCAAACTCTCTCCCACAGATTTCACTTGTTTTTAAAGAAAAAAAGAAACCACCAAAAAAACAAAAACCCCAAACACTAGTTAAATCCTTGCCACAGAGATGGAAGTAGTTTCATTAATAAAGCTTAGGAAAAATGCATTGGGACAAAATACCCAAGAATGCCACCAAGAGCAGGCTGAGGTCAACTGCTCTCTCTGACAATCCTGTAGTAACAGTGGCAGTAGCGTGTCAGAGAGTAGAAATTCACATGCATGAAGTTCGAGGAGAGGCTGAGAGGCTCCACCACAAACTATCACTGTGTTAGTCTTGCATGAAATGTCACCACTGCATATAATTGGAATAAAACAGAAGCCTCTCACAGTGCTCTGAAGAGTGCTCCTTGCATGACATACGGTGCTTGAGACAAACGGACCTCGAACTAAGAAGCTGGGACATACTGCTAATCAAAAAGAACAATACAGCAATCAGAATTATAGCACTATACAACATCCCCAGGTGCTTACTCTTTCATTACTATTTCTGTCTCAAAAATGATTTATAAAAACTACAAAGTAAAGAGAAAAAGACCAAAGGTATAAGGTACCAAAGCATAGAATGGCTTTCATGAGAGAAAAACCTGACTCTAGAGAGACAAACGAACACTTCCCAGCTTCAAAAAGAAATGTTGAGAGTAAATTCAATATAGACTGATAAAATACTGATATTATGAAGATGGTTATAGAGTGATTATTTACTGTTTTTCCTAACATAAGAACTAGAAGGCATCTGAGTGAACTATCAGGCAAAGACTTAAAGTGAGCAAGCAGAGGAACTCATGCAATGCAAACTGCAGTTGCTGTAGAATGCTGAGACCACCAATAGCATTAAAATGGATTCAAAAAGTGGATTAGACAAATTCACAGAAGAGGGGTCCATGAAGAGCTCCAAAACACAATTCTGTTGGTACAACCTTCAGGTCAGAAAGTCCCTAAAGTGCTGATTTTCAGAAGTTGGACTAGTTTGTCATCAGTTTATATTTGTCTCTTTATTATGCCCCTTCTGGGGTATCTACTGTGGGCTACAGCTATAAAAGATCTGATGCAGCTCTTCAGTAATAACTTACTAATACAGTGCATGACATATTCTGAGAGTCACTTAAAGCAGAAGGTGAATTAATAGCTTGAAGGAAGAAACTCTCAAAGACTGCTAAGGAACATAACCAAACTGCTAAGGAACATAACCAAACTTGAGTTTGCTAAATGCTGTCCAATCTACTCACAACTGAACAGTGTCCCAGAAGGTAGAACCATGCCCAAACTGGTTAAGATTTTAGGATAAGTGGGGAGGGTACAGAATGTTCCTCTGCCCAGGACCCAGTGCAACAGCTGCACAAGACAAGGGATCCTCCCTCCCAGAAGCAAAGGTCTAGCTCCAAACTACAAAAAGGGGTGCACTTACAGACTGAGGAGGAGAGATGTCCAGCTGGCCCTGCAACAACACCATGTCTATTGTAGCAGTACCTGAGGCTCAAACCACAAATTTGTGCTATAGATGTACAGTAATTGTGACATTTCTTCAAATACTAGGTACAGCCTTTAGACCTCTTGCTCATCACAGCCAGAAATGACAATTAAGTACATGCAAACAAAACAGAGATTGTATTCCCTTTATTATTCCTGAAAACACAGTTAGGCTCAAAATACCTTATTATTCTCACCTTTGTTCCAGAACAGATGACCTCTCCAGCCCTATGCTCAAATTAATAACTCAGTATCATACTATGTAAAAGCAACAGGAGGACTGTATCATTGCAGAAGGTTGGTAACCCTTTCCACAAAACTGTTCATCTAATTGAGTACTCATTCCTTCACTCTGCAACTTAGCAATGCTTATGTAAAATCTGTTTGCTAGAGCTTGGCACAATTCCCTGGAACTGAAGTGCAGGTATCACAAAAGTTATCTGAAATTTGTTCTCTCTCTTGCTGGCATTCTTACTGGAGAGGTTGGGTATTTGACAGGCATGGAGACAGAACAACCCCACCAACGCAAAACAGAGCTCCTGGCTACATGATTGAAGTATACGGACAAGGGGCCATGAAGAGAAAATTATATCCATTTTGCACATTAATGGAAAACTTTCTTCTCCAGTTTTGTGCTCTTAAAAGGTGCTAATCAAGCCCAAAATTATACTAAGTGCAGTACTTATATAAAACAATCAATGGTCTAAGTAGAGAAACATTTATTTTGCACAAAAAAAAAGGTAATTCACAGAGAAAGAATAGTTAGAAAAATACACAGAAAGATAGAAAAGATGACAAAACATCACTATTAATGCTTCAAAACCAGTAAAACAAAAGAAAATAAGCCCACCCATAATTGAAATCACATGTTTACAGACTACTATACACATGCATACAGAGCAGGTAGGCACAGACAGGAATTACTCTGAACTTTGAGACAGCAGCAGCCTTGGTGTCAACGTCTATGATTGACACCAGCTAGGAAACCCTACTTTTATTCAACTGGAAAGCCAAAATTCTGCTGCATGGTGAAGCTAGATTTAATTTTTATCCTGATAGATGGGGAAATGTAACACAAAGGGACATTTTAGAAATGTGTGAAGTGTTTCACCCTTGTTTCTCTAGTTCTGCTTATCAATCACCAGCTTTAAAAGTGAGGGAAAGAAAACAGTACTTTTCTGAAAAGCTTGGACAGGTGCTTTTTGAACTCAAAACCTGTCGCATGGCACACGAGTGCCTCGCACCACGGTGTAACAGCTGCACTAGCATTCCCTGGGATGATCTGAATAAAGTCCTTGTGATTTCCATGTTTATGAGTAACGTGGTGATCCCAAACTGTTAATAGCATCTGCTCTATATTATTTCACACATAAATATGATCCTTTAGGCAGACAATTTATCTAGTTAATCAGTCAATACTTTCAAATGCATACCATGAACATGTTTCAAAATTAATGCATAGATGTTGAATTACATCAGCAACCAAGCCTTGCCCCACTCCAAAATAAAGGAAACCACTGGGCTAAAGAAAGTTTTTATTGTATTTTATCTTGACAGAGCTCAGCAAACTTATTGCTAAACAATTAATTTAGGTGCACACTGCTTTCTCATTAATGAAAGAATCTCAGCAGACAGAGAATCACCTACTCCACTAGGAATGCTACACCCAAATGAAAGCCGTCAGAGTTCAGCAAAACTGCAACACGAGGCCAAGAAGTCCAATAATTATTCTCCAAAAGACAGAACACAGTTCTTCTTCAGGTAGCAAAACGTTTATCTAACCATTTTCTCTACCATATTTTTCCAGTGCAGTACTTCAGACTTGTCCCCATTTAGGTTTTCCACGTCCTTCAAGATCTTGAGAGAGATGAAAAGTTCTGAATACAGGCCATATTTGAGTAAATGGTCAAAACAGCTATACAGAAATTTTTGTCTGGAGATGAGTGTGAAAAATATTTTATCAGGTGAAACAGAGATGAGAATTAATAGACACATTGCCTTGTTCTTAAACAGGAACCAATCTCCCATTTGAAACCAGATTTAATCCAACTGTCAGCAAAAGCAGTCAGACATCCATTTAAACAGCATCCATGAAGAATATATCTCAAGGGTTTCCTTACTGTGCTGTTTCCCTTCATCATTTCTAATTCACCACTGCCAGAGCTGTCAGTACATTATGTCTTCATCCCAAACAGTTCATTAGAAGAGATGAATGCAAGCAAAGATGGGGTACAGTATCTGTTGAATGTTCTCATTTCTTCCAGAGCTACCAGGAAACTAGTCAAAAAAACCAGACACCCCTCTGCTTTCTGCACAAGAGCACACACTTTTCAGCACCATTAGAAAAAAATTCCTTTTTTCCCCCCTACTAGTATCCTCCTCTTGCCACCTTCTCAACTTCCACAGTAAGAAATCAGTCCTTCTTCCTTTATTACTCCTTTTC
Organism: Sclerurus mexicanus; assembly: GCA_013396755.1. NCBI lineage: Eukaryota > Metazoa > Chordata > Aves > Passeriformes > Furnariidae > Sclerurus > Sclerurus mexicanus. Next base: position 873,800 of record VWZF01000136.1, on the reverse strand, counting down.
CTATCAGACTACAATTCTCTCTCTCTCACACATCTGCTTCCATTTTCTTTCCTCTTTCTGACTTTTCTTGTTTAAGATGTTGGGAATAACCTTCTCTTACAGGTCCAGAAGACAAAGGACAGCTTCTTCAATATGCATATAGAAAAAGCCTCTGAAAGTTACTTGGGTAGCAGCAACGTTCACTTTCACAAATAACTTTGAGGGCATGTCTATATTACAAGACAAGCATGTGCTCAGGTTCATGGTCTTACTCAAGTCCCAAATACACATCTTCAGTTTTGAGAGTCAGATCCTAAAGTAAAGGTAGCCCTATCCTGGAAAATCCACACAGCTTTCCTCAGACCTGGGCTCTGTCATCAGAGGTTAAGGGAGATCTGCTTCACATGTGAAAGTTCAGGGCCAAAGAGCATAATCTCAGTATGTCGTGATGCCATCAGCCTGATCCAGAAATTCCATCACATTTGCAGGATTAATTTATAAATCGTAGATTTCTTTGTGGCTTTCAAATCTGATTTGTATGCTGCTCCCAGGCCCTACATAATCAGTACCTTTCCATGTCTCTACAACTCCCAAAGGGATCTCCAACAAATCTCCGAACGGGTATTGCATCATAAATATGTTGAGTCAACAAAGTTACATACTAAAGAAGGAAAAGTAACTTCCTTTTTGAAGTTAGTAAGGAAAGACAAGTACTTCCACAATATTCCACACACAAATTTCAAGAGAAAATATCCATTAAAGACTTCTGCATAGTACACAAAATGAGTCATGCACAGGAGTAACAAACAGATTTAAGCAACCAGGATATGATGTGCTGTTTGGAGTGTTTTAAACAAACCGTACAGAGAAGTAAAAGGCAGCTTCTCTGCTTCAGATGCACAGGTGATATCCAGAGCCAGCAAGGATCTACTGATAAGGATTAGCACTCCTGGTTTTGTTCATGCTGCTTCTTCAATAGTCAGGGCCTCACAGTCGGTGGAAGGATCAAAGCCTGGCTCTACTACGTACTAAAATATTCTAGAAATACAGAAACTATGATTTTTCTGCTTATATACAAAAAGAAGTATAACAAAATTATATCCCTTTCAAACACCACACCTTCAATAATAATTAGTGTTGTTACTTCCAGGGCAACCATTTTGAAGGGTGTTTCTCAGGCCTGATTTCATCGGAATCTCTGACTTTTTTTCCTTTTTTTTTTTCCAAATTAGCTGCTGCTACAAGTCCTAACAGTTAAATCCCTAGAGATACAGGCTGGACAAAATTTAAACAGTGAATACATTTATTATTATCTATTTATTTACCAGCTCATGTTTAAGAATCATGCCAACCACACCTAAACACTACCAGCTTACAGAGGAGTTGCTGATCCTGGCGATAGCCCAGTGTGTAGGCACTTACTGGGACATGCACACAAGATTAAGCTGTGACTGTCTTCCAAGATTTACAAGCCCTTTTGTTGACTTTTACTGCATTTTAATTTTTTTCTACCTGATTGTAAATGTCCCATTACATTTAATATCATCGGGTAATGTTTTCCCCCCTAAATTTTGTTTTAAAAAAAAGTTCTGGATACCTTTCTGACTGGATGGAAAGCTGATTGCTGCAGTGTGCTCTCAGGGGAGTGACTGCTGACACTGGCTTCTTCATCTAGAGGCTGTGACAGGGAGGGACTATCACTTTTGTCAAGAGGAATGGCAGGCTTCTGGGCATCAGGTTCTGTGGAACTCTCACAGACCTACAAATCACAATCAAGAATTTGTGTTTTCAATGTCTTAGAAAGAAAAACGGTAATCAGTTTACATCAATTCACAGCATACACATGTGACAAGCCTGGAAAGACTCTAAAACAACAGAGACGTTTAAAATAACCCTAAGTAGAGAATGGAGAGATTTTTCTCAAACATTAAAAAATTATTAAAAAAAATAAATCAATAGAGCTGCTGAAATGTACAGCTATTCCAAAAACCTGCACTCTGCCCTCGCAGGTAATTCACTTTGAGAACTATTCAAAGAAGCAACTCCACACAATTTACACAACGGGAAGTCTGAGCCACCTTTCCACTGCAAGCCCCACTGTTTAGAGGGAGTTTCAAAGCCACCTTATTGTGCACCTTATCTGCCTTGTAGTTTGGATGCTCACTACGAACCACTGTCCCTCTTTCAAAGGCAGGATTCTTACTACCAGGGGAAAAGGGAAGAAATTAGCCCTGCTGACAAAACTTTAGTAGAACAGCAAGTCCGAATACTGATGATAATCTTAAAGGACATGATGCAGCAGCAAGAGCAGTTACTGGTAGAAAGGGAAATAACTCCCAGACCAAAAAATTATCGCCTTCATCTGCTTCAATAATAATCCAGAACTGAATATCCTTTTTACAGACTCGGGGCTTAATGTTCCCAGTAAAAAAAGATTTGAAACGGAGAGTGACACTACTGCAGTCCTGCATTTTCCTGTTTACAAAGGAGGAATGATAGTGCTTTCATTCTCCCTTGTGCTGCTCACTGTGTCTGTTTAGAGATTCATATCTTTGGGATCCAGGTTCTTTATGCAGCACTTCACAGAAAATTTTGGGCCAATCTGCATGAGGCATGAAGCCTCTGCTGCATACATAGAGAAGATGACAATAGAAAGTTCAGAGAAATACATGAAATCTCAAAGGTGTCCCCCATTTCTGAGCCTACATTGACTAAACGCAATAGGAAAGAACTTTTAGAGAACTTACTTGTGCTTCATCTTGGTTTTGTTGCTGCACTGGGGCTGGCTGCCTTACTATGTAGTTGATTTGACCAACTATGGTCTGTTGAACATGCTGAGGTGGCTTGGCTTGGTTCAGCTGCAAGCTGGACTGTCCCTGGGCCTGCAGAAGAAGCTCCAGATCCTTCTTCATCTCCTCCAGTTCAAACTGGTGGTGCATGATGTCCAGGCTCTGTTGAATGACTTGCTTGTGGGTGCTCTCACTCTGACCCGACGGTGGTGATGCCAGCGGTGGCAGCTGCTGCTGCTGCTGTGGGGGTGGCTGCAGCAAGTGGTTCGATTTTATCTTCTGGAGATGACCAAGCTGCACTTGCACAGCTGACGTCTGCAAAGAAGCCTGTGAGAGGAACGGCTGTGGGTGGCTCGTGTGACCTTGCTGAGCTTCATGTGATATAGCAGCATAACCCAGGGGTGCGGTCTGCTGCAGCTGCTGGGATGGCAAGTGCTTCCCCACCCTCCCAGGCACGTTCTCTGGCTCTGAGCACGACTGCTGTTCCAGCCCAGACTGCGTTAGCTTCATAGGCTGGGGGGCACCCCTTTGCTCCGCGTCATGTTGCTGCTGCATGCTGTACTGCAGAGGAAACTGCTGCATTTTGGGAGGTTGTCGAAAACTTTTATGGCAGTTTATGTCTTGGTAAGAAGGCTGAGCTTTGTTTGGGTGAGGAAGGTTGAGGCAGTGTGAGCAACACACGGGTGCAGGACACTGAACTGCAGGCGGAAAGTGATGTGGCTGGCTGTTCACAGGCTCCAGCTGCGATGCTGATGAATGGTGCCCACGATACAAAGAGGTTTGTAACCCTTGAACATTTCCACACAGTAGCACATCTGAGTGAGAAATGTGTCCACCTTCCATTGTGAAACCTCCTGGAAAAAACAGCAAATTTACTCCCTCTATGGTCTTGACACATTCACACAATAAAAACTGTAGACAAGTAAATGGCCATCTTTCATACTTCAAATAGTAAAGATATCAAAATATCCTATCTAAGCAGTCTGTCAACATATATTCAAGACAAATTTTTCAATGATTTCCAGTCACACCAAACTTCCACTCATGTCAGTGGAACTCCTGGTTGAGTTACACAGCAAACACTTAAAAAACCCTGACCTTAACTTATTTTATCTTAACTGATGGATATGGCTCATACTTTCATTTTTTACTAAAGTATGAGCTTATCCTCTCATCCATAAACATAGGCACAAAAGGCAGCTTCCAGGGTGAAAGTGACAAAAATTAGAGACTGATGTACTATAGGTGAGACTTGTAAAAGCTAGAAATAGAAGTGACCTGTGAAATGAATCTTGCTCATGCTTTTAGTCAAGAGAAGATTACTCCCTGCAACAGTTTTATTAGTTTTACCTCATTTAGTTTTTAATATCCTAAAATGGGAAGTGAACTGATCTTTTAGATCATTGATCAGCCCACTAAACTGAATTTACTGTAAAAACCCACTGCAGTTGGGAAATTTATAGCTGGTGGGAAACAAAGTCACAGTATGGATATTTGCTATATAAGTAACACTGTAATTATTATACAGTCAGTGTCCTAAAGCCATCTTTGTGTCCATTAATTGTGTCTTGACATTGCTCAGGTCCCTTGGCCACTGAGATACTAAAAGGATCTGACATCCAAATGATGTCTTTTATTAGGTGAATTGATATAACTGGAGGGAAAGCCAGGAACCTTCAGCCATGCTAACTTTTCTTCAGAACAGGACAGGAGTTTCAAAACTAGATGTCAAAACAAAGAGAGTCCTTTAGGGAAAGTACTGTACTGTCTATATCTGTGTAGTCTGGCTTTGGGCACTTGCCTAATATATTTTTCTTACCCATATTGGATAGTTGTTTAGTCCAGTAGGAGGGATCCCAAGTAAATCTGATCTTCAGAGGAGGGCCCGTGTCTGTGTTACAGTTTGTTTCTAACAAACGCTGGATCTGAAATATGATCTAGTGACAAATTAAAGATTGACGATTTTATTCACAATCATAAGATCATGAAAAAAGTTTACTTGAGAAACATTAAGTCCTTAAAACAGTTCTCACAATTACTGCACAGTAAGTATTGTTCTCACCAGTTCTTTACTGAAGAGAAATGGGATGCTGTTTTTACCGCACACGGCCCAGCTGATGAAGTTCTGAACATGTTCTACCTGTCTGCCTAAAACCACAATTCCTTGCAGTTGTTGCTCCAATTTCTGCTTCCTTTCGCTGGTGATTTTCTGTTAATAATGTGAATCAGTAGAAGATAGCTGTCACTCTTCAGACACATATAATGCATACAATCATTAACACTGCATTATGCATTATTTGCAGCAATACGGTGTTTTAGAATCTCTTTCAACCACCAATCCCAAAAAGAAAGCAAATCCTACTCAGGAGATAGGTCTGAATTTCAGGAAGAGCAGTAACTTCCCCAGGAGCAAACAATCTGCATTATTCTGGCCTTGTTTAAAAGAATAATGTAACCCAACAAAGCTATAGGAACTGGATCAAATTTGCACCTGGACCACTTTCTTTGCTCTTACACACAAGTAAAAATATAAGAGAAGAAGCATCCACCATTTCCTCAGAACAGTCTTCCCACCTCCATGGTTTAGGGACCACAAACACAGAGCCTACATTATCACTCTCGGTGCATATTTTTAGGAATTTGCCTAATTGCCTTTGAACCTATGCACAATATGTTGCACCATGGAGTTCCACACTTATTTACCATTTATGTGAAGAACAACCTGCCCTTGCCTGATTCGAACCTGGCACCTGCCAATTCCATTCGATGCCCCTGCATGCACATCAGCTGAGCACTGCCAAGTGTATGCACAGTTCAATTGTAGTTATAGATAACTCAGACAAACACTGAAATATTGCTAGAACACATGAACGCTGAATTTACCTAATGTTTAATAAGACTGAAATGAGAACATACATTTCTCTTTTTTGTAAAGCTTCTTTGCATCAAATATGTAAGTTCAAAGGTAGCCAGCCCATGCTGAGTGCCTTGTCTTTCCAGTACTGCTAAAATGACCCAAGAATAACCAAGAACTGGAAATTCTGATCAGCAATTTTTGTGCTCAGCAAATTTCAAAATAAAATCCATATATACTTCAACTGGATGTCCAAAAATTGAAGAGTCAAAACTGCAGGGTCTGTTGCAGAAAGTAGACCAAAGAATCATTTTTGAAACAGGATATTAATTGTGCTGCTAGATGGGCTTCTACAAGTTAAACATTAAAATCAGAGGCTGGTGTGTTTTGCAGGTACTCAAAAGGTACACACATATTCTCTGCAAATGCATTGGAAAATTCAGTTAACTCATGATAAGAAAAAGTTTTGCCACTTCACCCTGAATCTTTGTCAATCATTGATTCCACATAAAATTCTGCAGGAAAAATAAAAAAAAAATATTTGAAAATATAAGCAAAGGGACAATAGCTCCCACAGTCTATATTCTTTCCACTGGCACTGGGATTAAATTTAATTCAGTTTAATTTCCCAAAGTATCAAATAAACCAGCATTACTTACTTCAAGTTGTTCAAGAAGGATGTTTGTTCGTTTATCAATTTCATTCATCAGAACCATCTTGGCCATTTTTATTTGGTTTTCTACCTTTTTGTACAAATGTTTTACTTCAAGCAACCTATGGGTAAGAGATCACACCCCTGAATAAGCCCATTTATTCACAGCTCAGTAGTTATTTGTTTCAAAAACTGATCTAACTATTGATGGAATTCCAGTGAAAGTTGTATCATTTCCCATTAGTTCTCTCATACATCTCTTCAAACACAGAATTACAGAATGTTTTGAGTCATAAGAGATCTTCAAAAGTCATCTTGTTCACACTCCCTGCAATGAGCAGGGACATCTTCAACTAGATTAAGTTGCTGAAAGCCCCATCCAACCAGGCCTTGAATGTTTCCAAGAGCTGGGTATCCACTACCCCACTGGGAAACCAGTCCCAGTGAAACTCTTCATCCTTATATCTAGTTTAAGGCCACCTTCTTTCAGTTCAAAACCATTACCTCTTTTCCTGTTGCAAGAGGCTCTACTAAAAAGTCTGTCCCCATCTTTCTTAGAAACCCCTGTGAGTAGTGAAAGGCTGCAATAATGCCTTCATGAAGTCTCCTCTTTTCCAGGCTGAACAACCCCAGCTCTCTCAGCATGTCGTCATAGGTGTTCCATCCCTCTGATCATCTTTGTGGCCTTTCTCTGAAACTGCTCTAATGGGTCCATGTGTCCAGGTGCTGAGGACTCCAGAGCTGGGAGCAGCACTCCAGGTGAGATCTCACCAGAATGGAGTAGAGAAGCAGAATCCCCTTCCTCGAACTCCTCGTGGCAGTGTTTTTGATGCACCCTGGGATACAACTGGTTTTCTGGGCTGCAAGCACACATTGCCAGTGAATGTTCAGCTTTTCATACCCCAATACTCCCAAGTCCTTCTTCAGGGCTGCCTTCAATCTCTTCATGCCCCAGCCTGTCTTGATACCAGGGATTGCCCTGACCCTGGCACAGTACCTTGCACTTGCCCATGTCAAACAGCAGGAGGTTCACAGGGGCCCACTTGAGCTTGTCCAGGTCCCTCTGGATGGCATCCCATCCTTCAGGCATGTCAACTGCACCACTCAGCTGGGAGTCAGATGCAAATTTCCTGTGGGTGTGTTCGATCCCACTGTCTATGTCACTGATTAAGATATTAGACAGTACTGGTCCCAATTCAGACCACTGAGGGACACCAGTCATTTCCAATCTCCATCTCGACACTGAACTCGGACCACTGCTCTCCGGATGTGATTGATTCACTTAATTATGTTGATTGATTCACTCAAACATCATGCCAAGAGCAGTCTTAAGTTCTTTGTCAGCAAATACACACAGAATACACCCAAAAAGCCTTCACTTTGTACCGGAGTACAAATAGATTTGTCGCCTTTGAAGGTATTTGAAAAGGTTTTATTAAAGCAGAAGAGAGATGCAACAGCTACTAACTGCACAACCAGTAACTAAATCCCAGTTCATAGAATTAAATATTATCATTTTTGTATTAGTCTTGACTGCAATTGCAGCATGTTTTGAGGTTTCTTTAAGAAGTTTTTAAAATTATCTTTATTCCTAATATTTTCAAATTCTAGTCCAGAAACAGATTATACAAAGAAATCTTAACTCTAAAGTCAGCTGTCACATGCCTTTTAAAGACTATGGAATCTTGTATTACAATGCCACGACTTGTCAGCACCACTTAAGCATGAATTTGATGGTTTTAATCTTCCTATTTTTTCCTACCCTCCAAAAAAAAAAAAATAGCAACTGAATTTAATTCTGTTAACTTACATTTAGTGAAAATAATATTATTACATACCTCCCACTTTCAGGGAAAAAAAAATAATGCATAGCAATTACCTGTCTTCAATCTGTTTAGCTGAAACCTGAATCCCATTTTTTTTCTCTTCCACTTTAGTTATGACATTTTCCAGAATAACTCTCTGATTTTGCAGAGCTTCATCAAGATGTCTGAACCTGTAAAAGAAGGGGAAATTCTCACACCATGTTGTTTTCATGTTCATACCAGCTGATCAGTTTTGGGGACCAGCTGCCTTAATACCTGTCTGGCCAGCGTGCCCTGCTTCTTTTCTGCTGCAGGTGCTCTCTATGACAGCTGGACTTTATCAAACCTCATACAGGCAGGCTCATGTCTCAAACAGTGTCACTGGGTATAAACAATTCCTTGCACGGCTCACACACTTCCACAGGCAAGCAGCATACTTGAGCACTGGTGAGGGCAGTGAGCCTCGTGTTACCCCACCTGGGCAACAAAACAACTGAACCGAGTTTGCTGTGGTGTTTAAGTTGGGACCAACCTGACAGGAAACGCAGGTGAAAAGTCTTAGATATCAATTAGCTACAGTTTTAGCCCTGATTATGATTAAGCAATCAGTTGGGGTACCTGTGTTCCTTATGCTCCACCAGAAGGCAGCTGTGGCACGTAAGGGTATCGCAGGTCTCACAAAACAGCGTGAGTGGGTCTTGAGTGTGTAATGGACAAAATAAGGGAAACTCTCTTGCTCCATCTTCAGTTGCTGAGGAACATAAAGCAAAGGTGTCATTGACAAGGATTGCTAGTAGAGTTCAGAAAAAGAGTAACCAAACTCACAATTTTATTGAAAGTCCTGATGATACTTTTAAAAGGTGCAGAACCTGGAACCATCAGACTCGTAGAAGCATGGATTGTTTGTTATCCTATAAACTCAGTACATTAGAGGGGCTCAGATAAAAAGTCATCAAAAATTCATGTTGTGCTGTAAACTCTCATGAGTTTTTAAGTATCTCCAGTGATTTGGGGCACCTGCTTCACGACTTTGAATACCCGGATCTGGCAAGCCACTCAACAAAACTGTATTGTAAAATGCAGAATAGCAAATATATTACATAAACCTGCAGTCACAGCAGAAGCAAGGAAACCCTTTGTTGTTAAAAAGTCACGTGAGCAATTGTTTCTCAAATTTGTGTTTGCTGCAATGCAGTTCATAAACTTCAGCAGCCATGACTGGTGTTAGGCCCCAAAACCTGTTCTTAAAAGGATTTTCTAAAGAGTAATATGATAAAATGTAAGAATGGGCAGTGGACATAAGAAGCAAAAGTATTGCTTCTGTACAACCTAGTCCTGCCTTCTTTCTTGAATGGTAGAATTGTTTTCGAAAGAAGGAACACTGTCAATGAAAGCCAGGAAAGAAAAATAAAAAGCTAAACCATGGCAAACCAAAGCCTCTGCTACTGAAGTTAGACATTCACAAGTATATCTACATTAACAGTTAAGGCCAAAGTTCTTTTGTTGGACCCAAAACACACACACTTCCAAACACTGTTTTCTCCAAATGGTTAAAAAGCACAAGCTCAAGTACAGTGACAGATTTATGCAGATCAGTGTTCAAATCCTCTGTCCACAGAACCTCAACATTATTAGCACATATGGGGACAACAAGGAAATCACATGATTTCCTGAGAGTGCTCTGACAAAGACACTATCCCATTATCCTTTACCAACATGTAAGAAATTAAACACAGCAATCATTATTAGACCACACATGTTGAAAAAAATTTTAAATTACACAAAAATATTTATTATTTATATATCCTCACATGCTCATAGACCATGCTGTCATCCTGTAGCAAAATGGAGCTTTTTATAGAATCAAGTTTTAGAAGGGATAATATTGCAATAACCCAGACTCAGAGCGTACAACAAGCTATACTGACTCAGTCTAGCTGAGTATATATACTGACTCAGTCACTTCCAACTGGAAAATGCACAACAGAGAAGTAGACAGGCTAAGAAAATCTGATGGCTGACAATGAGAATGAAAATACAGAGAAAATCCATGCCATGCTCTAAAACATGTCAAATTGTCTAGTTTTTAGATTGCTATCTACTCTAAATATTTCTGAAAAGCTTGATTTACTTCCTCCAGTTCAATTGACTTTCCTTCTGCCTTCTTAACAATGTGCAAGAAGATAATTTGTTACAGCTCAGGCCAAGATTTTATGTAACAGCATTACATAGTTTACATTGTTATGAATTATTTACTGCAGTATCATGCTTTATTCTTCAGGGAAGTTTATTGGTTTATATAATTATCGAATCAAATGCTAATAGACAGCATTATTAAGAGGAAATTAGATTAGGCTTTTTCAGCCTGCTCCAACATTTTCTTCTAGCAAGGTACAAACTGAACTCACCTTGACAGTAAATTTTTTTCTGATTATATTGCAAATATGTACTTTTGTATTAAAACCTGCAGCTGCCATTGCACATAATATGCAACCAAGCAGGTTGTATAACCAATACGTAGCCAGTGTGGATGTTGAAGATCATCTTTTCCTCCCCTGTGGGATTAGATTTTATATCTTAAAAGGAAAGCAAAAATACCAGAATAACTACCTCAAGGTTCATGAGTTAGAAGAATCTCTCAAAGTGTTCAGCATCTGCAAAGCTTACAGACTTCTTTTCTGAAAACTCAAGATCAAATTACCTGCGTTAAACTCCAGCTTATAATGAGATGCTGTCTTTAAGGTCTGTGTATAACAAAGCCCAGTCATAATCTTATATAATGATTTCTCCATTTTTCTCTCTGTGAAAGGGTCTTTAGTCTTTGGGTGATTGTAATCATCCCAGAGAAATGAGTGAGTTTTTTTAGTACCATGTCAGATTTAAGAGACAGGAGGATTTCAAATGCAGACTAGGGATAAAATCAAAGTTATTAATTACAACACAGACCCAATGCCTCTGACACCAGTAATCCCCTGACTCAGTTGGCATGTCAGTGAGAACTACCACTGAGCCATGGTGTTCTTGACCTACTTTAAGCTCAGCTCAGAGCAACACTCTTTAGTTTTAAAATAAGTTTAATACTTAGAAATCAGGTGCTAAACAAGGGCAAAAGCCTGTTTTCTCTAGAAACATATACCTTGACCACAACTACCCATGTTAGCTTCTTGAGAAGAACCTCAGTTGATGAGCAGGGAAAGCTCAGGTGCCTTAAATTCTGATAATTCATCACTTGAGTCACCCTTTTCTACAGCCTATATTTTCTTTTTCTCAGGTGGATCTCTTAAATAATTAATGCAAAGTTTTAAATCTCTGTTCCTCTAACCAGCTGATGTCAACTTTGGAAAAGCGATCTCATCTTAGCTAGCAGAGTTCTCCCTCTACTTGCATAATTCGCAACAGCTCGAACTTTGATTTTACAGGTTCATACTTACCCTCGAGGAACTGAAAGAAAAGGATAGTATGGCAAAGAGAAAGTTATTCAGTTTGTGCACTGGCCTGCAAACAGCTGATATGTCAGTACCAGATCATTTACTCCTAACACAGTTTTGAGAAAAGGACTGTTTCTTCTCAGTTGCAAAGCACAAATTTCCACGTAACCAGGAAAGAGTCTGTACTAATACTTGATATTCTTTTGAGAAAGCTGGGCCTAAGGGACTTCCTGATTTCGTGACCTGAAGCAGTTCAAGAGTTCTGTGGAACTTTGAACTTAACTAAATTAACTTATTCCTAGTGTTAATACAGAACCCTCCAGTGAAATGCTCACTCTTCAGAGATTATTCCTCCAAGGCTGCTGCTTGATCTATCGTAAAGTTTTGGTCCATGTTGCCAGCATCTAGTTCTCCAGCACTCAAACTCATTCCAGAAGCAGATTTCAATATTTTGACATCTTGTGGTCACAAAGCCAAAAAGTTTTCAGGGTTTTTTGCTTGGGGTTTGTGTTTTGGTTTTTTGTTTGTTTTGGTTGCGTTTTGTTTTAGTTGGGTTGTTTTTTTTTTTGGGAGGCGAGTTGTTAATTTCCAGTTTCTTCCTTACTCTCAGGAAAAGTTAGTGCGTGTAAAAAACTGCAAGTAGCACAGTTTAACTCATCTGTGAATCACCTCTCATCATCTCTTCATGTTCATAACCAGCAGTAATAGTCCAGCACTCAAAAGAGAACAGCAATTTTTGGCATTACCTCCAGAGGTGGTTCAGCTAGCAAGGATACAGTAGAGTAACTATCAATATATAAATGTCACTGGCAAATTGGTGGGGTGAGGGGATGGGATTCACAGTGCTGCCCAGTGCGTGCTAGATTTCTGAGTTTATGCTTAAAATATAAAGTCTGTTTTACTGTGTAGAAGTTCAGTAACAGTTTTAGCTAAATAACTGGGACACTCCCAAAACTTTCCATTCCAGTCCTCAATAAGCACATTCAGAACAATGAAATGTTACTAGCACATGCACACATGCCCACTCCAAGCTACCAAAAAGCTATGAAGGTGAATAAAATAAAGCTGTTTCCAACAAGAATGCAGCCACTTCCAATAACAAAAACCCCTCTCAGAGAGCCCTGTACCGGAGCACTCATTTTGTGAGCCTTTACTTCAGACTCACAAAGGATGACTCGGTAGAAAAATTAAATCAGGCTACTTTAAAATTGTTTTTTTCTTATAAAATATGGCATTTTTCTGTCCCAGCCCAGCCCTGCTTCTCCCCCTGCCCTTAGCATCCAAATACAAATGAAGTGCAAATTCTCAAAAATGGGGCGAATTTGGCACACTGCTCTGCACCATGATGCCAGGAATCACCAGGCTAAGGATGCTGCCAGGCAACCAAGAGCCTTTCAGCTGTGTGATCTCGGTCTCACTCGGCAGGCAGTGGAGGCCCAGGAAGGAAGCAAGAGGATTTGCAGGATCAGTGGAAGGGGAATTCTGCCAGAGAGCTGCGGGCTCTGCACAACAGGGGGTGATGAACTGTGTTACAATGAGCACAGGTATCATGAAGAAGCAGAAAGATTTCCCAGGGAAGCCAGGCTCTTCTAGTTCTGTGACTCAAGGAAGAAATTGTTTAACAAAATTAATAGAAATAAAGAGGATTCAATGTGTTTGGTGAGGGGTTTTCCCTACTTTACAAAAGAAGGTCTGGCCCTTGTAAAGCAAATGGCAAAAGATAGAACAGTTTAAAGGTGCAAAATCTCTTAATTGTTACAAGGGCTTACAAAGAAGGTGGTTGTTGTTCAGAAGCACCATCCACAGACTGAAGATGGTGACTGAATCTCAAAGCAGAGCATTCTTCATTTCCAGAAGGCAAAAAAACCCAGAAACAACAGTCTGAGTTCTAGTAAATCCTAGTATTTGCTTTCTTTGACTTATCCTGAGGGGATATCTATGTCCTAAATAAATAATATACAAAAATAATATTTTTATGTGTTCACATCTTTTTATTTATATACCACAGAGAAACCCACAACTAAGCCACACATATATTTTCTTATCAGTATTTGTCAACAATATGAGATGGTAATCTTAGTTAAAGTGAAATGAAATGATAAACAGTTGGAGCCTCAAAACCACAGTCTTTATCTTGTCCTCAGCTCAAGAAGAAAAACATTGCCCATCCAACCAGGGCATTTGAGAGGGGGTCAGGGAACTTTGGTTTATATTATTTTTTTCAAAAGACCCAAACCCCATTAAAATATAATCTGTTCTTTTTTATTATTACCATTCTTACAGACTCTTTTTTGTTTACACCCTATTTGGCAAAGGGACATCATGTCTCAAGGGCCTCAAACTCTGATATGACCACGCAGTACTTAAAAGAACTCCCTCTCTTGCAAGTACTGAGTATAGGCTTCTACAAGAAAAATTCTAAAGAATAAAATAAAAAGCACAATCAGTAGGCTATATTTATTCCTTTCTCTATCCTTCACCTTCCTTATGAAGAAAGATGAGAGTGCAGCACAAACTCTAGCACAAATGAATTCACATCTGAGCAAAGCGTAAATCTAAAGCACTGTATAAAGAACGAAAAATTCTTATTTTATGTTACAAATTGCGCACATGAGTTTATGTTAGGATGCTCCATAGCAGATTTCTGGCATTTGAGTAAAGAAAGTAATGAGCAGTAATAGGAGATGGTAACACTTTCTGTGAATCATCATTGTATAGGGATGAGACATATTTGCCAGTGGGCTTCATTTGTGCTTGTTCATGGCAACATATACTCAGGAGACACACTTTTCACTCCAGGCTTAGAAAAGGAATATCCCGTGGTGATCACAGCCTTTTGCTGTCTATGATTCCCTCATACACCTTGTCCATGTGCACAGGAATTGCTTTATTGTAATTCCCTCAATGAAATTACCCAAAGGATGACAGAAATACTAAAAGGGCATGGCCTGTTGCTGTTGTAGCCCTCCTAACCCTAGTCCATCACTCCACAGATTGGAAAGGCGTGTGGAGAAGATCAGACCTGTGAAACACAAATATCCAAACTTTTTGTAATATTGTGGAATGCTAGTTATGGCAATGGCCTTAAAGTTGGAGAAAAATCACAATCTCTCATTGACATGTACATATCCTTCCCAGCCACACAGACAGAGCACGGTGTCTGTGGCAGAGCCTGCAGCTACTCCTTTTCCAACTGAATAACTGATACGAGAAGAAACAAACTTGCAGTTTGTATTCAGTACCTGTGCAGCCTTTCTGGGATACAGGCAGGAAGTGGTCTCCAAGCCCCTTGCCACGTCCGTGTTCCTCGGTACACGAGCTGCACAGCCACTTATTGCATCTTGTACAGAGACTGTGAGCAGGTCTCTTCTCTTTACACATGGAGCAGCTCTAAGAACAAAAAGTGCAATTACATACATGGATAACAAATTAGCTGTACAAACTGTTATCTTTACTAGATTATGATTCAGATTGGTAAACTTAATATTTTTTGTTATCAGACTAAGACAATTCAAGTTATTTTAAGAGTCTGGTTATTGCTATAAAAGGCAGCAGAATAAATTAAGTTTTCATATAAAATTGGTTATCTTTCTGTGCTTTAGCACAATCAAGCATAATTATGACATGATGCAAGAATTATTCAGCAAAATTCTGGAGTCCACGCTGCACACAAAGGCAGAAGAAATAATCATAATGACTTGTTTCTTGTGAATTGAAAAAGCAATGAAACTGAAATAAGACTTGTTTGATTTAATTTAAATAGGGTTAGGTTAAAAGTCACTTTGAAAATGAGAGGTGTGCTCTACCCTCTTTCTGTTAGTGTATTACCTACTGATGGCTTTAACACATCAAATGAGCGAACACCTTACATAAGGCTTTGCCACCAGCTAATGGAACTGAAGCATTTCCTCCAGGGTTACAATATACCTACTGTACCACCTGTAGATGGTTCCTCAATATTGCTGCTACACAGGGCTACTCAAGCAAATAATAACGTACGACAAAATTACTTCCTATGGTGTCCTTTCTGTTGGGCATGAGCTTATCTTTACTTCCGGTCAGTTCTGATTGCATCCCAACTATTTGATTGGAAACATGAAGAGAAGGACACAGCAGCAGGTGCTCAGCACATAAACCCTGATGCAAGTTCTGGTGAAAGTAACGGAAGAGTTTCTCTTCATGGTGTCTCAGAGACTAGAAAGCCTGAAGGAAGAACAGTTGCAGCTCTTGGCTGGTTGTCTTAGTTTTAAGTCACAGCTTTAACATTTAGTGGAACGTCTATACCCCCCTAAATTCTGAGAAGCAAGTGACTGAAGTCCTGATTCACTTCAGCACAAGAAGAAAAATTTTGTTCTGCTATAACTAATTTAAATGTTACCAGTCCCTTCAGTGAGTGAATTTCACAACAGGTCTCTTTTCAGCTCATTGCTCGAGAGTTTCTAAATATTCACAATCTTTTTCTAACAGATTGGGAAATTCTTGACAATAAGACAACAGAGCAAAATTTGAAATGTGTTTAATTGTCTAGAGAGGGAATTGTTTGTGCAAGCCATTCTGCTATTTTAGCCATTTGCTTATCAACGTTTTCCAAAAGGTACACATAATAATTTAAAGGAAAAATTCTTATAAAACTTATGTAACCAAAATGCAAGGTTGGGAGCAAACCTTGTTGTATAAAAAGAAGTGCCTAACTTGAAATGTAAGCCAACGAAGGGCCAGCTTAGGGTTCAGATAAAAAGGTGAGGAAAGCTCTGCCTTCTCTGCAATAACCAAAACTCCTCAAACACAAGTTTACCTGTAACAGTTCAGCTGTCAGTCTGACTAGAATTTATATTGACGCTGTACTGTGTTAACATTACTTTGAAGTTGCAGAGTGTTCCCAGAGTTCCATTATTTATCATGTGGAAATGGGCTTTTGGGCAAGAGAGTCTGAATCACACATTTTTGAAACTCCTGCTGCTGGCATATAGCACATTCTATCGTTCATGCTTCACTGTCTCCCACACTGAGAGATCTTCCTACCAAACACGTTGTTACAAGCCTTGACAGATTGCCATTTGAATATATTAGGTAAATTAAGATAATGATGGCAGTTCAGCTGTCTCAGCTGGATCATCTGGTGCTTCTCCTATTGATGGTAAAACTGTGGCTTCAAATTTGGAGTGTGATGGTAGTGGTTAAAGACAGCAAGCAAGCAAGTTACATGACTTGACTGTTAACAGAAAGAAGTAAGACAAAAACTACGGGAAGGGTTGCAAGTTGCTCTAAGGTACTCATATGCTCCAGTGAGAAATATGCTTTACTAAACAGCTCTTAGGACTCCCCAGGGATTAGAGAAAAGAAAAACCTTCTTTTAAAGATGGTTTGGGAAAAAAAAAAAAATCTAGTGCTTTTGAAGACATTAGATATTCCATTTGATTTCCCTTCTACACAAATTCTCATTGAAAAGTAAATGATGCAAGTCACGGTAATTAAGAAATCCCAGTATAATAAGTGCATTTTAAACATTCAGCAACATCTTATGAATTTGCTTCTTCTCTTTGAAGATGCATGTGAATAGGCCCCTTCTTGTTTTAGACAAAGTTATGTTGCACTCGACAAGCAACTTACACCTGAGGATGTCAACATGTTTTGCTTGCATTGTTTTTGCAGAACACTCCATGGATTAGGTTACAGATTCTTTACTTTTTAACAATAGAAAAAATGACACACAGAAATGACTGACAGGTGAAAACTGCATCCCCTCTAGACTATTTTTCCAGCCATGTCACTGGGAAAGGCACTTGCACAAGTTAAAGTGGTCTCAAGCCTTCTGCACAGAACAGAACTGACCTAAAAATTGTTGCTCCCCCTACAGAGGTTAAGAGGAGTGGAAAGACATTTTTCCTACATTATGGAAAAAGTATTCCCTCCACACAAAGTCCCTGAAACTGAACATTCAATATGGCTATCCAGTTTCCTTAGGAATGAAAAGTGCAAAAGAGACAGACTGAAGCCCAGGAGCTGGTGCAGAAGGTGAAGTCCTCTATCCCTGGTTCTTTGTTACTCTTCCCTTGCTTTGGATCACACTTCATATAAAGCAGCCAACAGAATAATTTTGGCAAGTTTTCACCTGTTTTAACTCCCAGCTACAGGTAATACTATCACATTCTGAAATCAATCTTACTCATGCAAATAATAGAATAATGTTTTGTAATGGATGGGACAGAGATAGACACCTTTCTTGGTCCCTAGTCTTGACTCAAAGTAGTGACAACTACAAAAGCATGAGAATAGTCCTGCCTATTAACTGGGTATTTAATAGAAGTGAAATCCATCTATGTACAGCATCAATACAAATCCAAGGTAATAATCCTTTGTCTTCCAGTTACCCTTTGAATCCATTCCCCAATGGGAAAATGCAATATGATAGGACTTTTTTATCATTAAAACAGACAATCAGGAAATTATAATTGCCTGCCCACATGATCTAATGGGCAATGTTGTAACCATTCAGTCAACAATCTGCTTCTGTGGCCAGCAGGTCAACAGAGGTGATCCTCCCCCTCTACTCAGCACTAGGGAGGCCACATCCAGGGTGCTCTGTTGAGTTCTGGTCTGCACAGCTCAAGAGAGACATGGAGCTACTGGAGAGGATCCAGTGGAGGACACAAAGATGATGAGGCATCTTGAGCATCTCTCTTATAAAGAGAGACCGTGGGAACTGGGCATGTTTGGACTGAGAGGGGATTTCATTAATACACACAAATATCTCAAAGGCAGGTGCCAGGAGGATGGTGTGACTCTTTTCAGTGGTGCCCACTGGCAGGACAAAGAGTAGTGGCCATAAATTTAAACACAAGAAGTTATACCTCAATATGAGGAAGAACTTCTTTACACTGAGGGTGGCAGGGCACTGGGACAGCCTGACCAGGGAGCGGGTGGAGTATCCCTCTTTGGAGATATTCAAAACCCACCTAGACATGGTCCTGTGTCACCTACTCTAGGTGACCCTGCCTTCATGGGAAGGTTGAACTACATCATCTCCAGAGGTGCCTTCTAACCACTGTATTGTTTACTTTGTGTTGAGAGTAGAGAGAGGACAATGAGAAATCCAGGACGTTCAATATCTTCCCAATATTTTGATTATCACAGATACACTAGGATCAATATTTTTAACTGGCTATTTAAAATAGAGTTAAATTCATTCTTCAACTAAACTTTAAAAAGCACTATGGAGGCAGTATGTCCATCTCTACTCATGAAGTAATTATAATGCTGCATAAGCAAACTTTAAGAGAGTCTGTTGTTCAAAATAAAATTTGCTCTGTTTTCAAACAGTGCTCAATGTTTCAACAATCCACAATGCACCCAACTTAGTAGTTTTCACTTACCTTTGCCATAGCTGAATCACCAGTGGGAAAGTCCTTGAGGAAGAAATTCTCAACTACATCCCTTGCAAAGCAGGTCTGTTTGCACACAGGGCAGGAAAGGATACCTGAATTTTTAAAAAAAGAAAACCACCACAAATAAAATAATGCAGCCCTGTCATGCGAACCAGGAAGTTACACAAACCACACTTCAGTGTTGCGGTTTTTATATGACATGGACAGTTCCAGGAAACCAAAGCATTCTTCAAGTTACATGTGGCTAGATCTAGTTCAATACATAGAACAGAAAAACAAAGCAACAAAATCCCTAGAAAAACACTATAGTTCAGTTGATGCATTTCAATATTTATCAATGATGTCTGCATGTCCAAATCCTCCTTGATTCATTAGGGCTTACAGATTTAATTAAAAATGAGTTGCGCTTTAAACTGCATTCCCTCGTTACAGACCTGCCTGTGCTTTCTGATATTTTCTACAGTTCTCCTAGGCCAGCTTTACATCACCAGAGGTGTATCCGAGCATAAAACACACCTTAACACCAGTTTCACAGTGCAGGACGCTATCTAAGTGAAGTGACAGAGGAACAACACGCTGCTAGCAGAAGCAACAAGTCAAAATATGGGTAAAGGATAAAAAAAAGTTTCATTAAAAAAAAGTCAGAATGGCAAACCATTTATTATAACAAATCCACAGGTAACAAAACATGACCACAACTAAAGCAAAGCCAAACAAAGCGAGCAGTGTGAACAGCAAAACCTGGATCCACCTTCATTATCTACTGAGCACAACTGGGATGAATTGTGGTGCCTGACTGGGCTGGGAACCAGCAGTTAAAGAAGGTGTCCATAACTGCACACCTACATTTTTGCACATCTGCTATTTCTTTTTTTCTTTTTTTTTTTTTTAAAAAAGACAGTGCACATTTCTGACCACACTCCTGTAAGCTACTGTAGATGTGAACACAGTACTTTAGAGATTGTGGTGATGTGTCCGTCTATTTTACCTTAGCAAATTTTTTTTTTTTAATTGAAGATTTTCCATCCTGTTGAGAACAGAATTCCAGTGCTATGCTCACCTTGCCAAGTCATCTGTTTATGAAAACTGATTGTATTTTCCATGACTAAATGGTGCAAACTCACTTAAATCAGGATTTTAAAAGCAAGATCAGTGACAACATTCTACTGAACTGTGTTCAGCGTGTTCTTTTCCTTAACTAAAATTATTTTTGCATATGGAGAGTGCTTTGTAGACTAATTAAACCTTAAGTTGTCTATTACTCTTTGTGTTAGACAGTTATCAAAGACTCATGTTTTGTAGGTGCTTACCAGTCCCTTGGAATGTGGCTCCTGCAGTCCCTGGGCAGGTGCACAATGCTAATTCTGAATTTCTCCCTTTTTCAGAGCTGGGCTACTGTAACTTTACCAGCAGCTTTTTACATTGACACACAAACCCCAAAACAGTCCTACGTTACCACTTCCGACAAAAGCAATACACAGGCAGGTGTCTGAATATTTTCGCTTCCATTCATAGATTTTTTTGAAGAAACTTTGAGTTCTGGTACATCTCCTTTGAAGAGTACACCTTACTACGAACCACTTCCATGAGGTTTAGGTCTCTTTCAGCCCAAATCTTGTATAAAAGCAAAAGTATAATTGTTTACTATTTTTTAAGGTTGCATTTACAAGAGAAATGACATTTGGGGGCCCAAGTTGCAGGCTGTGGTGTACCTAAATTACTTGTTTAACTGTGCTTTTCATACAGCAGTGAGTGTTCATGTAGACATGGAGAGGAACAGGCAGTACCCACAGGTGACTCAGCTACAAGTCATCCCAGGGGAAAGGGCAATGCAGGTAATTGCCAATGCTCTGATCATCTTCTGCGCATGTAACTTGAATCTTTTTTAAGTGTATGCTGGTGACAAGAGTTACAAAGATGGTAACAATTTATCTGATAAAGATGCTCTGATGGCAGAAAGCTGTAGAAGTCTTAATTTATCCTCTACTTTGCACCCTTAATATAAGGAGTACAGTTGAAAAGGTATCTTAATTACCTGCAATTTTTGTAGCTAGTCATATCTTCATGTTACACCCTAGGACAACACAATTCTTTTACACTGATAACACTGAAACATCTCCACACTTTCCCAAATTACAGTGTGTGTGTGTTTTAGATATCTGTTAACAGCTTGGTTCCCTAGACACATAAAAACAGCAGGAGCACTGCAGCAGGTAAGACAAGCTGGGTGACACTGACAGCGCCCTCCTACTCCTCGTAAATGGTGCATACAACAGGCCCTGGTGAATTGTAGTGCTAATTCCTAGGAGGTGAAACAGTTTTCAAGTTTCCCTGTGAGCACTGTGTGAAGCAACACAGTTTTAACAGCAGCAGAAATAAAAAGACAGATACATTTGGATTGATAAGCTAGGAAGCAAGATGCCTCCTTTGAGAGAAGGTTCTCAAATAAGTCTCATGGTACTCTAAGTGCAGTCAATAGGAAACCATCTCCTGACTTCACAGAGGATCACCTTGAGCCCTTTGAGATTTGGAGACAGTTTCTTTCTCCCATAACAGCATTGCCCAAGCAGGGCCAGTTCTTGATCTGGCAAACATGGAGAGAAAACTTCCATACTGAGACTACATAATACACTGCAAACTGACCAAAGGACAAATTATCAACGTGCTGCTTTCTGAGGTGAGAAATGCGGGACTCTCACAGTTATTCTTTCATTTACAGGCCATATGGGTGAGCACACAGCCTTACACAAAACACTTCTGGGAACAGCTGCTTACGGGGAAACAAAAATATAGGATTTTGCCATAGCAAGGACAGCTTCATCTACATACCACATAAGATAAAGGTAAATACTGAAGTTAGTATTTTAGTAGATTCCAACACTATTCAGTTAGTGTGGAATGCTAAATCAAATTATACCAATTGAATGATACTTAATAGAATGCTTACGGCCTCAGGCATGTTCCTGTGAACTTTAAATTCTGCTAATTCGTTACAAACCAGTGAAGTATAGAATAAAGTGTAATTAGAATGCATTAATTTGATAATGAGCAAAACTGTCTTTTTAATGTTTTTAAATCAAAAAATTTTAAAGAAAACCTCAATAATTTTCACTCTTAGAAAACATAAATCTTGCATGGATTTCAGTTCTGCACAAAAGCCTCCTCGTACATATCGAGAAATGCAATGGTATTAAGAAACATGAAACAGCCAAGATTTTGAAGGTAGATGACATTACTGCTGATTATGATTATATTATTATGATTACTGCCCCTAGGATCAAGGGATATCTGAAACTGATACCCTGAATGCCATGGCACAATTTTTTTCCCAGGTTATAGATCCAAGTTATGCTACTGAAATAGTGTTGTTCCACAGATACACATGGAGCAAGTGGCACACACACACAGACCAGAACTTTGTGTTAGACTCACTACCACAGACCATCAAGTACAGCTTTGATTGGGTAAATGTCAAAGTGTATCTTAAATATCCAAGTAACCGTAAACTACAAGGATTTAAAATCTAAAACTCCCCTAAGGTGAACATAAGACATGTACAGTTCTCAGCTTAATTAAAAAAAAAAAATTAAAAAAAAAGAAGAGCATAACAGTTAATAGGAAAAATAATGGAGACACCATAGCAATATGGTGTTGGAAGTCATCTCCTCCTCATATGAGAGCTAATCAAAAGCACCTTCTCACCTGTCCTAATACTGAATTCTACATCTAAGACTTTATTAAAAGCACAGGAGACAGATTTTCACCTTGCTAAAAGAGGGATTGCCTGAATGCAGTGGCTTTGGAGATCATACTTGTTCAGCTAATTGGGCTTATTTGATACCTTTTCCACTTAATAAAAACCTATGCTCTCTGGAAGTACCCAGCCCTTTTCAATATAAATTCCCCAAAGAATCTAATGTTAGGATGGCATAATAAATACACTGCTGAATGGTTTGCAAAGCAATGAACCTGAAATTAAGCAAACCTCACATCCATATTTACAAATAGCCACAAGCAGCAGCTATGTCAACAATACAAGGTGAGTGCAGTATGCTGTGCCTGCGCTCAGAGCGCAAACCATCAGTGAAATACAAATTCCTAGAAACCCCTTACCTGTGCTCTGGATAAACAGAGTGTTACCCAAAAAGTCACTTTTGTTGAGGATCAGGTGTTAGTAAGAACTGCACACACAGTGCATTCCCTGGAATCAGGCTGTGCTGTGAATAAGACTGAAGTCAGCACACCTTTAGCAGAATATCTGAGGCTGAACCCCCTTCTTTGGCCTGGAATGCTGACAAATCAGCAGGGAAGAAAGAGGTACTGGGCCACCACAAGGTGCAGAGTCTTTCTCCTCTTGCCTTCTTTTTTGTCCATGCCTCTCAGATTCATTCAGGCCTCTGATAGCTTGCCTTGGTTGTATTTTTCCTGAATAAAAACCCAATGGTCAAAAGGAATAGCAGCATTCTACTTCCTTTCTTGCCTGGTTCTTCTCTCAGTCCTCAGAAAAACCTGGAGCAGGTGTGCAGATGGAAAAGGAAGAGATTTTCCAGATCCAGATAGCAGCAGGTCTTACAATACCATTCACTTCGACAGTACTTTTTACAGCTCATTCCCTAAACATTTTTCTTGCCTTCCTACCTCACCACTGCCTTCAAACAACACCATCAATCTGTTATAAGAACCTGTACTTTGCAGACAGCTCATTTAAATATATCATTATTACAGCACTGTGGGTGAAGGGAAGAGTAGTCAGAAGCCCTAGAGACTCACTGTTTGTACGTACGAGAATGATGCAATTCCTGGATCTAAACAGCAACTCAACATGGAATTACAGGATTCAAACAACAGTTTACATATTAAGAGATCAGGAGCCAAATTCAGCTATGGTGCCATCGTGGTGCCTAAAGAGTCCATTATTGATATCAAAATCTCTAGAAGCAGCAAAAAGCTGAGGGACCTGTTGACATGTTCTATTTTTGCATGGAAATTAAATTGGTAGGAAGGAGGTAGGAACATTTGCATAAATTATCTTTTAGCAGTTCATTGCCTCCTGCTTAGCACTTGAAATCATTATTTATGACATCATATTTCACTGCTATAGAGATGACCATGAATTCAGAAAGTCTAGCAAGAATCTTAATGTTGGATTTAAGCCCTGTTTCACTGTGATACACAGAATTACATGCAGGGAAAAAATACATATAAGCTATTCTCAGTGTATTTGAGTTATCAGCTAGTACTGAACAATGACTGGAAACCACACTGTACTGAACAGACTCCCACAAAGTTTTATCACGTGTGGGGTGTGGAGGAAAGTCCTACACCTACCTTCTTCCAGGGCTCTGCTACTTCTATAACTACCATCCATAGTAGGATAGTACATCTGAACTCCATCACAAAAGACACCAGCACTAGAAGTGATGCGTACAGACAATATCTCTGTGCAAAGTTATGTTTATGTACACACATCTCTGAGCCCTGAAAAGCTTCAGCAGCAGATGTTTACTCTTCTGAATTGGTCCACAGCCCTTTTTCATAAAGCCACATGTTCATTTCCATTCTCACACTCCCATCAGCAAATCGACAGAGGGCTGGAGAAAAATGGAGATTCAAAGGCAGGGAATCCAGTAGTCAGACACAGTTAACCCAGCCTGAACAATGCAACTCCACACCTGGGATATCCAAAATCAGCTTTCAGGAAAACAAGCTTCTGCCCTGCAGAGTTCCAGCTCTAGTTTCCCCCAGGTCAGATCTCTCACATCCCCCAGCATCTTCATTTCTGTTACTGAAAGTTGCCACACTGCATTAGACTCAGGGAATAGCGAGCAAACATCAACGTAGTGACCCTCAGACAGAGTGTTCCTTTGTAGAAGCACAAATAAAGAACTAGAATACCTGAGCACCTTCAAGCATTTACTCCACCTTTTTCGCAGCAATCTAATTTGTAAGTGACAGAGCTATGGATAATCTGCAGCGATCACCTCCGAAAGTGTAAACTGTAACTTCTCCACCACATATGGACATCAAGTACAAAAACCTTTTGAACATGAAAAACCACAGCTCACGGTTTTGTTTCAAAGTCTTCCAGTCCAGTCAGGTTTAAAAAGAAAGAACCCTCAAGCTGGCTGGCTTGGAAATAAATCAATGAAGATAATCAACTTATAATGAGAATAGATTAGCATAAAGAAACAAACAGTGGAGCTACCATACACGCCACATTTATACTTGCTGTCCACATGTTGTGCCTATTCCTCTGCTCTTTTTCCTCCAACAACCATCAGAATAATTATTCTCAGAGAGCATTAACTACAGCTCAAGCTGCAGGCATAATTTACACTTCCTTGGAGACCCAATTATAGGTTAGAGGAAACAGCTCTGAAGACAACCTCCCACTTTACAGTTTCATATTTATCTAACTAAACCCCTCATCGTTTCACTTGCTTTTTGGATCTGGCAGCTGCACACAGGGCAAAGGGATGACAAAATCCATTTTAAGGTGACTAAATAAATACATTATGAACAGTTTCTGGCTTTAGAATAACATTTCTACTTCCCTTTTTAGATGTAAGACGTGTATTTGGTGTTAAGTGGCTCTAATTAAGGCAAAAGGGTATTCTCCTTCACAGTTAATAGATGCATTGCATTGCATCACTTGCCTTACATGAGCGCATCAAAACAAGGTTACTGGGGTCCTGGGGACCAACAGCAGCTGTACCACACCAAGGCAGCCAAACTGCCTCACTGTAAGCCTAATTAGACTTTAAAGAACTGTAATTTTTTTTATATATTTTTTTAAATACAGACGTAGTACAACCTAAGGCACAGTGTGTTGACACCTGGAGTCTCCTTAAGCCAGTGCAAAAAACTTCTTATGCCAAAACTTCATACTGAAAATGAGCCAAAAGAGCCCTAGATCTCAGTCCTTCTCTTGAAATAAACCACATTAAATGTATGACCAACATCTGGCTGACTTTTGAATGTGCCTCTCTAACAAGTCAAAATTAGGGATGCATGGTTATAAATAGCTTGCACCATACAAGATGAGGAAAACTGTTTATTTTCAGGAAGCAATAATAAAATGCAGCAGGTGGACATCTGTCAACAGCTGACGCCACATTTGTTCTCTTTAAAGGCCTGTTTTTCTCTTAGTTTTATCCAATCAGTTTGCATTTCCCTAATACATAAGCTTGTTAAATTTCTTGGCATAAACTAACATAACACAAGCATGAACAGTTTTTCATTTATGTAGAGAACATGAATAGAAATTATGCACTCATTTTCCATGATTTTTGTTATCCAACCTAGAGAATTACAAAAGAGCAAAGAACATTTTTAAAATAAAATTGCATATAAAACCCACACAAGTTCAATACGAAAACCCGATACAACTAAACCTAACACTTCACAAAGCAATTTACAAAGCTGGGCAACTACTAATCACATTTTACTAACATAAAGTGTAACTTACAGGTTAGACTAATTATCCAATTCAGCCACAAAATGTAAATAATACCAGGGCTTGAGATCAGTTAGCAGAAATTTTAAGGTGTTCCAGTACATCCTTCCTGATCTGGCTTGTTCTCAGGGGTCTAAACTGTGATTGAGCAGTGGTCACCTGTGATTTCTTTTTTTCCTTAAGATAAAAAACAAATCAACCCTTTAGCTGAGACAGTCCTACAAAAACAGGAGCTTCTCAAAACAATGCACCTAAACTTGTCCTCACCTAGCTACTTTTGAAATTAATATGTTTATGGTGATATTTAGAACACTAGAAAAATTTAAACAATTTACCAACTCAAAAAGGGAAAGATTTATTGAAGTAGGGTAGTTTATTTTAGCATCTACCTCCAATTCAGAAAGGAGTGATAAGCACAGGAACCCGGGTTTGAATGTATTTAGAACTCTGTGAGAAAGAGCCAGACCCAAGAAGCCAAGGCAACATGCAAGAACCAACATTGTACCATGAGTGGTAATTCACACAGATAGGAGCCTGGAAAAGTCCTCATCTGAGAAATTTCCATCTCAGGAGATGTGGGAATTTTCTCTCTCTTTTTCTTACCCAAGCCCTCTAGTCTCTAAAATTATTCCTTTCCATGCACTAAACAAACTGCAAGGACACAACATGAAGATATGCAAAGGAAAAGAAAGTGGATTCTCCGTTACATGAGGAAAGGAAATAAAAATAGGAAAGCAACACTGACCTTCAGGAAAAGAAATGAAAGACTGAGACTCTTAAAGTTCCCTTCATATAAGAGGCACATGTAGGAGCCAAACTTACAAAGATAACTTTCTTTTTCCACCCAAATTACTTCCAAACTCTCAGTCCTCACAGCTATACAGATTCCGATGTGGATGCAGCTTTTCCATAGGAGCTCTGGCTAACTCAGAGCTTCCTTTCATGAGTCACCTTAAACACACACAGGTATAAAAGTAAGTTCCAACATCAACACCCATCAAATATCAGGACCACTGACCTTCAGCTTCTCAGCAATTTCAACACAACAACAATAAACCAGAAGAGAGCTTTACGTTAGCAGAGCACTTTACTTACATGTGGTGTAAAGCATACAGAAACTTGCAAATTCAAGTATGCTTTTTGTAACAAATGTCAGATTAATTTCACTTGGAAATACATTCACTTTTTCCTTTCTTAGAGAATTCATAGTGAGTAAGGAACACATTTTTCTTACAGGCAATATTTTACATTTACTCACCTAAAACGGTTTAGCACTTGCATTTACAGTTTATTATTAGCACCCATATATGATCATACTTACAGATAACACTGAAAACTGCATTGGCACTGTACTGCCCATAACTCACCAATCAGCACAGATAAGACAAGCAACATTTAACATCGTGCCAGCACAAGAGTTTGCAAATTTCTCCTGGCTGACTTATGGTGGCAGCAGTTTCAGTCATTGCCTTAATTAAGAGACACAGATGTTTTGGTTTTGCTGCTTTCCTTGCTCATGTATTAACTGAGTCTCTGCACCTGGTGTCTCACTTCATTTACTGGGTCATCACTGTTCATTATTTCTTTTCTCTGTTCCTACTCTTTCACTGAGAAATTCCCTACCTCCGAGAAAATGACAAAGTAAACAGAGAAACGTCAAGAATACAGAAATAAACTAGTATTTATTCCATTTCACTATAGCCAAACAATTTCTGATCTACTTGGATTCCTGATCCAGCTTGAAGAAATATCCACTATTTTAACAACTCATGAGAACCTTTAGCTGCACTTATCCAAGATCACCAAGTGATTTCTACAGTTCACTTTTCCACGTGGCAAACAGAAACTGGGAAGAGAGAGGAATGACTTAAATGTCAAATGAGGATACATAAACAGTAGCGGAGTGCTTGTTTCAACAGCATTTTATCATAGAGTAGGTCCCTCAGACCTTAAGCTTACTGTGACTGAAAAATTAAAATTTTTAAGGAGACATTACTTGAAATGACTGCTTTGCTCTCTTCTTCTTCTACCTCCATATCTTTTTCTACCTGTACCCTAAACATGAAGAGCCTTTCTCCTTTGCCATTAAGTCATTACCTTTCCCTTTAGCTTTTGTGTTTTGCTAACCTTTCAACAGTGATCTCTTCAGCTGTTTCCATTTGTTCTCAAACCTGGACTTGTCTAGATTATGTTATCTCATCAGTCCTGATTATCATCACCTCAGGGAAGGTATCTTCTATCCCTACACGTTTCTAAAATCTGCTGTAGAAGAGATAATAAATGATGCCTTTTACTCAACCGAAGCTCAAAGCCTGTGAAAATACAAGTAACCTACATGCCTTTGATCTTTTTATAAATTAGTAATGAGTCTGAAATTCTATCCCCCAGCAAGACTCATTCAGTTAAAAGTACTGTATTCTGTCATCTGAGTTTTATTTAAAAAAAAAGTTACACATTTTCTGTTAACATTATTACCAAAAACTGTAAAAATAACTTCAGTATTTCAAAAGGCACAGCCACAAAATGCTTCTCAGCCTCACTAGTTTACCCAGCTTGTTAGGGTGAGTTACAGCCACAAGTGGGCAGGTAGAGAGAAACCACATTTACAATGAGATAAAAGCAGAGTTTCAGTGCACCAGAATGCACATATTCTAATAACAATTAGAACCTCTAATAGAAACAAAGAACCAGATGTTTTTGTGTTATTTTTGGGGAGACGCTGAAGTGGGGCTGAGGGAAGAGTAAAACTATCACAACTGGTATCATAGAAATGTCCATCATGTCAGAAAGATTCCAAAAACATGTAGGTTAGAAGTTATCTTGTGGCACTTATTCATTTACTAAGCTAAGAAAACCAAATATTCATAATGTCACATTTGATAATTGAAACCTAGTGCATTCTGAAAAATGTTAAATGTTGCCTGACTGTGTCATTTCTCTTCAAAACACTGCTGTTGGATGAAAAACATTACAAAGCAGGCTTGTTCCCAATCCACTCTCTGCTTATACCAATCTTGACTCTCCTAGTTTATCAATTTCAAGTAGTGCTGTAGAAGAATAGGCTTCAAAAAGTACTTCTCAATCCATCTATTTTTGTAACACAAAGAGCACAAGTCAGAGATTCTTAAATATTACCTTCATACAGAACTTCATACTGAGTGGGAATACAGCTGTATCCTTGAATCAAACACGGAAGACAGTCCTTACAGAAGGAATGGAGGCAAGGCAGCATTCTGGGGTCTCTCCTCCTCAGGTCCCATTTGCACACCAAACAATTCCTCAACACATCCAGGGTCTCCATTTCTGCTGGCTGAAGTGTGACATCGAAAAGATGAAGATTTAGAAAATGGCTCATGACAAGCCCTTCACAAAACACTCGATCACTCAAGCACAAACTCCAAGGCAACAACGGGATGAACAGTCAAATAAACATTTATTTAGCCCCTGTGAAAAAAAGAAGTTCCTTGCAGCTGAAAATCCCATACCTGCTTTACAGAAAAGAGTATCTTTGCAGATTGTTGTGCAGGAAAGTGTGGTTTAAGGTTTACAAACCATGATCCCACTATCTCTCTAGTATTTGCAACTTCTGTAAAAACTGAGCTAATCTGTTCTATTGATCTCCTTACAAAGCCGCTACCAGGCTGAATTGTCACACGCTGTACATTTCCTGCTAGAAGCACTGAAACTGCACAAGAAAGATGACAATATTTGCTGACTATTTTTACAATTTCACTTAAATATTTTACAGTTTTCAGGTAAAGCAAATAATAACCATAGCTGATCACACATCCATCATTTCAGCAATGCGTGTTAGAAAGCTGCCTTGAAAAATGTACAGCATCTTCTGCCAATCTTCTTTATAGAAAATGTACTTCACAGTAATCAAATGTTGACTATCAAGATGGCCACAGATCAGATTATAAACAAAACCTGAGCTTCCCACAAGCAGGACAGTGTTCCTCCTGCCAACCTAAGCTCCCCAAGGTCAACTGAGAGTTTTGCAGTTCACGGTTCATCCTTTGTTCTGGGATTGTGAGAGATGTTGATCAGATACAACCTGCAAAGGGCAACTTCTGCAAGTTGCATCTGAGGGGGAAAAGGAAATAAAGTCTTGTCTCCTCTGGAGTCAC
Source organism: Sclerurus mexicanus (assembly GCA_013396755.1). Lineage (NCBI taxonomy): Eukaryota > Metazoa > Chordata > Aves > Passeriformes > Furnariidae > Sclerurus > Sclerurus mexicanus. Next base: position 843,322 of record VWZF01000136.1, on the reverse strand, counting down.
CCTTCCATCTGATCCAATCTCTTGGGACCAATAGCCCTGGCATGGTGGCCCTGCTATCAGCAGTGTGTAACTGAATCTACGACCTCCAGATTTCCCCAGCCCAGAAGAGCAGCAGCTCTAATCTTAGAGCTCTCTATTCTTTTAAGGGATTCTGTCTCATGGTAGGTTCCAATGGAAATGGTTAGTAAGCAGGTCTGTTTTGTTTTGGGGTTTTTTCTACAATGCAAACAATTTAGGAAGGTCTCAGAAATTCACAAGCAGGAATTTTTTAAGTGCTGCATCCTGAAGCCATTAGTACTTAGAATACTTTAGGAAAAAAAATGGACCCTGTGATACAGTCTGCATCATATTTCATACCTAAGACCCATTCTAGGTAGATATCCACCAACCTGACTGACAAATTACTTAGACAAATTCAAGCCTACCACTAAAACTTAAGATTCTAATTGCAAAACTAGAGGTACCTTTAGAAATGAGCTGTGGCTATTGTACCTGTGATTTAACTAACATGATATTATCAGTGCTTATTACACAAACTTTTACAGTGCATTTGCATCAACCATCTTTCAAAGGCAAATGTCACTAGAGCAGCACAGCCCCTCAGCTCACTCCATCTCTGTTGTTTCTTGTAAGTGCTGTTGCTAAGAACACAAACTAGCACCTACAAAAACATGTCATTTCTGCAGTAGGAAGTTGAGGTCTTAGACTACCACATTGTTTAGACAGAAAAACCACAGCCCGAGACCAAAGCATCCCTGCACAGAGAATCAGTGCAAACAAAGCCTGACACTGGGAAAGGCTGCATCACCATAAAAACCCAACCTGTGGCTGAAGGAGCAGAAGCAGGTTACTGTACATTTTATTTTATGTTTTTTGCATAACATACAAAACTATCTACAAGGTTTTTTTGGCAGGAAAAGGAAGAATGAGTGATAAAAAGTGTTTAAAATTTCATGCTGAGACAGGTATGCAAATCAGTAGTCTGGCAGCTGGAGGAAGAGAAGGCTGAGGTACGTAATGTCTTCTTTGCCTAGGTCTTTGAGAGTAAAACTACTTGTTCTCTGAGTACCCAGCCCCCTGAGCTGGAAGACAGGGATGGGGCACAGAGTGAACTGCCGCAAGCCAAGGGAAAGTGGTCAGTGGCCTGCTACATCACTTCAACACACACACAAGTCTACAAGGCCAGATGGAATCCACCCAAGTGTACTGGGGGAACTGGTGGAAGTGCTCACTGAGCCACTTTCAGTCATTTATCAGCAATCCTGGCTAACTGGGGAGGTCCCAGTTCACTGAAGGTCAGCAATTGTGATGGTCACCTACAAGAAGGGCCAGAAAGGGGACCCAGGGAACTACAGTCCTGTCAGCCTGACCTTGGTGCTGGGGAAGGTCATGGAGCAGATCATCTTAAGAACCACCATGTGGCACTTGTGCAACAACCAGGTGATCAGACCTATTCAGCCTGGGTTTATGAAAGACTGGTCCTGCTTGACCGACCTGATCTCCTTCTATGACAAGATGGCACACTTAGTGGATGAAGGAAAGCCTGTGGCTGTTGCCTACCTAAATTTTAGTAAATGCTTTGATACCATTTCCCCCAGCATTCTCCTGAAGAAAATAGCTGTACATGACTTGAATGGGTATACTCTTGGCTGGGTTAAAAACTGGCTGAATGGCCAAGCCCAGAGAATGGTGGTGGATGGAGTTACATTCAGCTGGGGTCAGTCACCAGTGGTGTTCCCCAGGGCTCAGTATTGGGGCCGGTCCCGTTTAATTTCTTTGTCAATGATTTGGACAGGGGAACCAAGGATATCATCAGTTTGCAGATGATGGCAAGTTGGGTGGGAGTGTTGATCAGCTGGCCGCCAGGAAGGCCCCACAAAGGTAGCTGGACAGGTTGGATTGATGGGCTGAGGACAACTGTATGAAGTTCCACAAGGCCAAGTGCCAGGTTCTGCACTTGGATCACAACCACCCCAGGCAGCACTACAGGCTGGGGGCAGAGTGGCTGGAAAGTTGCTTGGTGGAAAAGGACCTGGGGATGCTGTTTGACAGTGGCAGAACACAAGCCAGCAGCATGCCCAGGTGGCCAAGAGGGCCAATGGTATCCTGCTTTGGATGCTTGGAAATAGAGTGGCTAAGGACTAGGGAAATGATTGTCCCCCTGCACTTGGCACTGGTGAGGCCACACCTCAAATCCTGCTTTTAGTCCTGGGCCCCTCACTACAAGAAAGACATTGAAGTGCTGGATTGTGTCCAGAGAAGAGCAATGGAGCTGCAGAAGAGTCTGGTGGCTGAGGGAGCTGGGGCTGTTTAGCCTGGAGAAAAGGAGACTCAGGGGAGACCTTATTGCTCTCTACAAATACCTGAAAGGAGGCTGTAGCAACATAGGGGTCAGCCTCTTCTCCCAAATAACAAGAGATAGAACAAGAGGATACAGCCTCAAGTTGTGCCAGGGGAGGTTTAGATGGGATATTAAGAAACATTTCTTCACTGAAAGGGTTGTCACGCATTGGAATAGGCTTCTCAGGAAAGTGCCAGAGTCACCGTTACTGGAGGTATTTATAAGCTGTGTAGATGTGGCAATTAGAGACACTGTTTAGTGGTGGACTTGACAGCACTGGGTTAACAGTGGGATTTGATGATCTCAGAGGTCTTTTCCAACACAAACTATTCTGTGGTTCTATGATTAGCAATGACTTGGCTACACTGATAGGAAACACCAAGTCCAGCAGCACTGACTACAAAGAAACTTCATTACATTCGGAGACGTGGTGAGAATAATGAGGCAGGACACAGGACAGAAATAGATAAAGACTGGGAGAGCTGGTGAGGCAACTGGCAGGCAATTTCACACCTGGAACTGGAAGCAAAGTGTTTTGGGTATGTCAGCCCCGAGGAGAGCAAAGGAAAGGCACTGCACTGGAGGCTGCCTTGGCATCAAAAGGTCAGTCATGGCCTCAGGAAGGCAATGGCCACCACAGCACAAATCCATGGGAACCATCCGGGTATCTCAGGACTGGAATTTCCAGCAAAGCATTAATGCATTTCAGACAAGAAAAGTTTATAATGATAGGCTCTCATAACTTTACAATTTCTGTATTTTAGGGAAAAACCCTCTATGTAAGTCTTTTAGTTTCCTGTGATTATTTTTCTCAGATTCAATCAGTTGTTTGGGGGTTTTTTTGTATCTTCTTCCCTCCATTAAAAGTGGATGTTGCTACAAGAGGCTCCTTACAGCACTTTGAAATGCAGTTAAGAGCAATTTTACCAGTTTTGTCTCTGGGTGGGGGCTGTATGAGGGGTGGGCATGCACCCAACAGCAGTGACCAACAGCCTCCTCCAGCACATCACCTCCTTTCCTGGCACAGCATGCCTGGCAGCTGCCCCTGCTGGACAGATCAACAGCTCAACCTCAAGCCCGAGTCTGATTTATTCCTCCAGGCAGTTATGGCAGGAGTAGGCACAAGGCACAGGCAACTGCCAAGAAAGAAGTCCTGTCCCAGCCTCAGTGTAGGTGTCGAGGACAGGGCTCAGCTGTGCAAAATCCCATCTACACACTAAACCCCAGCTCGCCTGCAGTGGGGCAGAGACCAGAGCTGGTGGGGCTGCCTCTCACAACAAACATTTTGCACAACAAAATGCTAAGATTAACTCAAGATATAACATGAAGACATTAAATACCGAAGAATTGAAAGTGGTGTCTACTACACACATTAGCAAGCTGGTGTCACCTGCCCATTGTCACGTGTGCAGGAGACATGTCAGTTCCAATAGAGCCTTTCCCTGTCTTTGTGATCTGGTCAGTGAACACATTAGAAACATCAGGGAGCAGCAAGTTTCCTTATTTCGCTGTACCACACAACTTACCTTTGAGGACTGGAATGTTTTTCCTTTGGCAGTGGATGAACAGCATCATGTATTAGGAAACAGCAGTCCCAGCAGTCAGTGAGAGACAGTTCACATACTCTTACCTTAGTTATTTTACAAACTGTTCATTTCAATTATAGCTCTTCACAACTGGCAGTACAACAGGCTAAGACGATCTATATTATAAATGAAATGCATGTCAACTTTCTGCTAATAGTCCTCTATTGACAAACACTGTGTTAGGAGTTGATTAGCTAGGATCATATCATACATACCAGAATGTAATTTGCATCTATTAACAATAATTCAAGACTTCAGTAACGAGCATAAAATAAAAGTGAGTGTTTATATGCTTTTGGTCTGACACTTAAAGAGCCAGCTCACTAGCATTAATCGATTTTTTACCATTAGATCCTGCTTTGGCATGCAGGGTCAAGCCTGGCAGACATCTGAAGTCCTAATTTGATGTTACAACCAAGTAAGGACTATTTTATGTAGTCATTTTAAACCAAATACATCACAAACTCTTAACAGTGCAGTTCTAGAGCTGTGCCATTGCTTTGTTAGCAGTAAAGAAATTTGAGCCTGGCTGGCACCATCTCTGTCCCACATATGGCAACCTCAGGAATTGTGTTTTGTTTCAGAAGGCTATTGATTGCAAAAGTTCATGAACAGCTACTGTATTCACTCAGTCACTAAGCAAGATTCAGGGCATCACTGCTGTTACTAACCTTTAAAAACACGTAACTTGGAATTGCCATCTGTCAATCCAGTGACAAGAAGCTTTAAAATCTTAGCCTAACGCACTGTGCCCAGCCAGGTTGCCACCATCAAAAAAGGACACCTTGGTGCTGCTAGTTGCTATGAATTTGTGAAATTTAGAGTTAGCACATGCAGAAACAATTTCATCCTGTGGTGGGAGACGTCAGCCTAATCTCAAAGAAATCTGATGCATTCATAAGCTGTGGTCTGAGAGACTATCAGCGAAAGGGGAACACACACTGAAGGCGACTATGAGCCTCCTGTTCCGATGAACACGGGATGCAAACACCTCAGCTGGTACTCAGCTACATCAGTAGTTTCCAAAAAGCCCATGGATTAAAATGGTCTTTTTTACACATTGTGATCAGAAGCCAGACAACTGCCATATTTTTAGCAGCAACTGAAGCACTGAAGGGGCTAACGCGAGTTGTAAGACTTTCAATAACAGTCATGAAAAAGTAAATAATTCGACCACATAAACTCAGAATACATCTTTCTGCACATGACACTACTAAAAATAAGCCACCACTTTTCATTGGAGGAAGAGCGGCTGTTGGCTGCAGACACCACTACCTGTGGAAAAGCTGCTCACTAAGCGAACCGCCACAGCATCTGCAGAAACCTGCATCCAGTGCTTCTGACAACCCAAATCTGGCAATGAGGTAGAAACTTTTGTTTCTTCAAACCTATTTCAGCTTTTCCCTACTGCCCCACGCTGTTCCCACGGATTTCCCCTTCATTCCCTCCTATATCCCACCTTGGAGGAAAAAGGACTAGAATTGTTTCACTACCCTGAAAAGAAGGCACAAAGTTCACCGATAGCAATTTCCCATGCTAGGTTTCTTTCACACAGCAATTTCTGTGTGAATACTACTACCCATTTTGCACTGCTCCACTGCTTTTCTTTGTCCACTCTTCCTGTTTTATTCTCACAGGCCAAGGCACTGTGCCCACAGATTTCACCTGGGTGTCATTTTAGTGTATATTAAGTCCCCTTTCCACAGACAGCTGTAGAGGGGATCATCAATCAAAGAGCAGCACAAATACATCTGTTTTGCTACCCTGTAAAGACAAAAAGATGAGGTATTTGTACATGGCATGTACTGGACACTGTAGTCAGACCATTTCAAAATACAGTGAAAAACAGTCAAACCACTGATCGAAAGTGCCAGAAATAACTAAGCAGGTAAATCTCAAGGGTAAACAGCATCTGGACAAGCCAAAATGAGAAAACACAAACCAAACTTTTGTAAATCAGTTCATTTTACCCAATGCTTTTATTCAAAAATTTGAATAAAACAAAAATTTTTATGCCACAAGCACACAGGCACCACCAACTTCTTTGATCTTCTCCTCTGCTCTTCTACTGAAGAACTTTGCTTTCACAATTACAGGCTGCTTAGGCAGTTTCCCTTTGCCCAGGACTTTGTAGTAGCCCTAGAAAGATTTAAAAAAGAAGTTCAGTGTTTGTAATCAGCTTGCAGGCCTCTACCTTCAGACCTGTTTCTCAGCACACACCAGTTAAAACCAAAACTGTGACCCCCATGACCTCATCCAGATAATTCAGTACCTACAGAAAAATGCGTTGCATGATCCAGTGGAGTTGCATTTTTTCTAAGTGCAAACTGTAAACCGAAATCTTCCTGTCATTTAGAAGCTGGCTGATGTTTACCCAAAGACTCCATATTCACAAAACACTAAAGCCACTGACCTTTCCACACTTTTCCAAGAAGAGCAGTTAGCTGCACTTCCAAGACTAGACTTCTGGTCAGTGCTCTTTACCTGTCAGACACCCTGGTACTTTTGAGCAAAGCAGGGGGCTCTCCTGCACATCTTAAATGCACAGCTGAAGCCATTTCAAGCTTTCACAGCCATAGCTGCTAACACTAGAATCCTCTCATGTCATTCCTGTCCCTCACGTTAACAGGACAATCATGGCATGAAGTCCATTAATACAACAGCTGTTGAAGTCACTGCTGGTTAGAAGTGGTGGCCTAACTTTGAGAGACAGGACATCCCCACCTGGCAGAGCAGTTCAAGTGTTCCTGATTCGGTGGCTGGCTGAGAGACAGGACATCACAGCCAGTGAATAAGGATCAGATGTTTAATGTCCGAGAACTATAGCACACCAAGACAATCAAACATGTAGAGATGTGACTCTAGTCTCGATATTGCAGAAGGGACATTATATGAGACCAGTTCTGCCAGGTTTTTGTACATGCTTTTTTAGTAGCTTTTTAAACAAGCAATCTTTCATGATCTACCAAAAGGAGGAAATTCTACGCCCACAATCACACCATGAGAAAGTTCTTAGAAGAAAATACGCAAGAATGTAAGTGCCTCTGTAACTACTTATATTCCAGTATCTGTCCTGAAAAGCTCACAAATACATAAACACTGGAGCTAATTTGCAGTTCACAGTTTCCCCACTTGGAAAGGCAAAGCTCAGTCACATGTGAAGAAGGAAGAAATCACAGGGCTGAATCCAAGCAGGAACTCACCGAGCGCACAACATCAATGACTGGAGCCAGACCAGCCTCGTTCTTTGCATAATTGAGCCTTGTCTGCTCACTGACCAGTGTCCACAGCTTATCCAAGTTGACAGTGGGACAGAACTTTTGGTTTCTCTTCAAGTGATAGTGTCTCATGCCTACTTTTCCAAAGTAGCCAGGGTGACTGGGAAAGAAACATATTCCACATTAGATCAAACTTTTAATTCATCCTGAACAAGCAGAACTACAAAATTAACACTGAAACAAGCATCTTACTTGATCAAAGCAACCAAAATACCAAATCATACTTTTTTCCTATTAATATGCGTATTTAGGTATAATAACTATTAGTATCCAAACCAAGGAAAAATTACTTCAAATGTTCTGTCTTCCTTGAACTCACAACTTAATCTCCCTCACTGGAGTCTGTATTTCCAGGGCAATCCCATCTCCATGAACCCTGGGAGGCCTGCACTGCCTGCGCAGTTTCAGAGCTCCTGTCACTAACCTGGTGACTGACTGAGTCAGGAATGGCCACAGCCAATGAATAAAGATTAGTGGTTACTGTCCGAGGACTCCAGCACACCAGGACAACAGGCAGTGCCCAGATGTGACTCTATAGTCTCGGCCACGACTTAGGGACAACACCCTCCACCTTACAGTATGCAGTTAACAGGATGCAGTTTGGATTTGACATCACATTTTGAATGTACTGTGTGTGCGTTGCTAAGCAGGAACCATGCTGCAACAGGCAGATTTGGTCAAGTTTACCAAATACAGCACTGAACTCTTAAAAGATACCCTGTTTAAGTAAAAAGCCCTTTGATTTTGTGGTAAATGGGGCCATGAGTTGACTGCAACTATAATGCCACATTTCACGTTAAGAGATAAAAACACAGGACTGAGGGAAGTTAGCTGTGTCTAATTCAGGAGCATACATACTGCTAGTGTGTATTTAAAGCGTTAGCTTACTATTTATCAAAGTTAATCCTGTGATGGTGCATACCACCAGCATTACCACGTCCTCCTGGATGCTTCCTGTGTTTGCCTAGAAAGAAAAATTTACGTTTGTTACATTAACGTGACATAAAATATTGAGCTCAAAGGTACGTTCAATGTCAATTTAAACCAAATAAACTAATTATTGTTTTGCTGTGTGACAACGTAGGAATAACCAAATATTTAGAAAGGAGACAGCACCGCACTGTTAAGTTACAACGTCACACTACCCGTACTAGCGGCCTGAGCTCTACTGAAGTTACAAATCCAGGGCGCCTAAAAGAACGTGCAATACTTCTGACCGGGCCGTCACTGCGGCACCGACCCCGCAGGCAGAGCCGCCTCCCTGTGCGGCCCGTGATGCGCAGCAGCACCCCCGCAGCCCGGGCAGCCGGCAGGGCGCACCCGCGGCCGCCCCCACACTCACCCACGCGGCCGTGCCCGTGGCTGACGTGCCCTCTCAGCTTCCGGGTCTTCCTTAGTCTGGAAGGCTGCGGGAAAGGGGCACAGGAGCCGTGACTGTTGTGCGGCGAGGGGCAGCAGGACCGGGCGCCATGGCGGGCCGGCCTGCCCGCACCGCTCTGCCCCGCCGCGGGCTCGCACACGCGGCTCCCCGCCACCCTCCGCTACCCCCTAGACGCGTCCCTCCGGGGGAGCGACAGCCCCAAATCCCATCCGATCCGATCCGATCCCATCCCACCCGATCCTATCCCAGCCCACCCCATCCCATCCCGTCCCAACGCGCCCGGGAGCAGCGCCCACCATCTTGCCGGCGTGCGCGAGGGAGAGAGAGGGCGCGGCTCTCGCGAGAGCGGGGAAAGGCGCGGGCGGGCGGGGCCGAGATCTCGCGAGACTTCGCTGAGGGCCGTGGCGGCGGGGCCGGGGGGGCCGAGCAGCGGGCGGAGCGCCCGGCTCGCCTCCTGCCTCGGGAAAGGGCTGGGTCTGGGGCGGAGTGTCCGGACATCTGCGGGCTCCGCCGCTTTTTGAAGCACCCAGAAGAACGGGGGAATAAACGCTGTGTGCTTAAACGCTGTTATTTGGCGGACTGGAGTGCCAGTGCCTGGGGAGCGCGGCTGGCTCTTTGCCCAGCTGGTCAGAGCAGGGTTCGTGTTCCGTCTCTGTACGGGCCATCCACTAAGGAGTTGGACCTGATGGTCCTTTTGGGTGCCTTCCAACTCTTTAATCATAAATATGAATCTTAGATTTAGTTGTTTTTTTTTTAAAATGGATTTCATACGGCAAGATTTTAAACAAATCTTCACCAACTTTATAAACAGGTCTCAACATTGGATTTCTTCAGGATTTCCTTCTTAGTTAAATGGTGCAGTTGTAATGTTCCACGTTCAGGAAAACCATTAGTTTTAACAACTAATTTGGAAGAGAACACTCTTTAGAAGAAATCTCTTTAATTTAGAGGAGATACACTCCATTCATCTGACCCTTTCAAACAGAGACCCCTCCAGATAGCACAAGGATTGTTTTATATAGCCATGGTTTGAGGATCAGGATCTACAGATCTTTTGAAATGTGATCTCACCTTGTCCAGTATCCTCTGATTCACATTACGAAAGCAGGAACAACACACTGATGGACAATATGATGTTTAAAAGCATTCTTCAATTTTTAAGGTGCACATGAAGGAGAACAGCTTTGGGTTTTACAGCATCACATTCTTGTGCATCAGCATTCCACAGCTTCATCTTGCTTTTGTAGCAACTCTGCAGCATGCCCTGATGATGTTTTACCCATCATTTTCGTAAGAGCAATATATATTTCCCCATTTACTAGCAGCTGTTTTTTATAAAAAGGCCAGAAGCCTCCTGTACAAGTGACCATATTCCTTCCACTCTGCAGAAGTACATACAGGACTCATTCTGGAACTCAGAGCATATTATAGAATAGAACTAATGGAAATTATCAGTTGTGATGACATCTCCATCAAATCAAAAGTACCTGATATTTTACAGACATTTCACATACACTGAAGCAGCTTTTACATACACAGGAGTGTGAGGGAGGGAATTAAAAAAGGAAACGACTTCACCTTTTTAGTGAATAATCCCTCGATTTTGTTCTATGAGGCTGATAGCAAACCAGAACCACTGACAGGTTAGGAATTGCGCGAGCCTCAAAGCCAGGCTAACTGTAGAAATCATGCTGCAAATGAAATAAAACACAGTATGGCTCGTTTTCTTTAAAGGTAAGAAGCTTTAGCTAGTTTTCATTATCTCTCAGACTTGTAAAACATATTCAGGCATTTTCTATTTTCTTCCTCAGACTACAGGAAAACTTAGAGAACCTCAGCAGGAGTTCTGTTACCAGATCAAGAATGAATGTGGTAGTTAAGCAGCATTCACAGCTGTGCAGGAGGCACGGCAAGCTAAACCAATCCTGTCCTGTCTTCACTGACATGGAAACACCACATAAACACACTGCAATTAATGCAAAAGAAAAGCAGTCTCTCATGAAATGTAGGTGATCGGCTCATTAGAAATTCAGGCAAAGGCTGTCTGCTATAAGCTGCTCATGTTCTACTCTGATCATCTAGCCAAGGGAGCACAAAACTGGCCTGAAAATACCACAGTTCAGGAGTATCTGTGATACACTGACAAAAGAATTTGCTGCTAACCCATGAAAAAAATGCGTTAAGAGATGCTTCTGCTAGGATAAAATTAACAAACAGGGATACAAAATACCTTGTCTTACTTAGCCCCAGTGAAAAAGATTGAAGAAAACCCAAACTGCACATCATGAAGTAGCAAACCTACCAAAAGAGAGGTTTATAATAACCATTTTATATTTTAATTACAAATTCATTTAAAAATCACAGGAAAGTTACTGGATTTGTACCTGCTCAACATCAGAAACTGCAGAGGTTTGCAATGAATATAAACAAACAGGTATATTTACAGAGTTTATTAGAAACCATACATACATTAGGAAAGGATGTACTGTACCTACTCGCTGCAGCTTGCATGTCAAAGAACTGAGATCTCCCCAGGTTTAGCAGTCTTAGTGCAGAATGGATTACAAGGAGTTTACTGACCACAGTGCAAACTGAGTGGAAGTTTTGCATTGTGAACCAAGTACCTTATTATCAAGTTGCTTTGTTACTTCTCTCTTTTAAAATTAATTAGAAGGAAAAAACAAACAAACAAACAGCTGCGCCGCATGAAAGCAGCTCCCGTTCGTACAACCTCTCCCACGTACCCGAGCTCATTCACCCCACAGTATTCAGGCATCAGTGTCGCTCTCACAAACATCCCTTGAAGTCAGTGGTTCTGCTGAGACAGTCAGCTGCACATAATCAGCTATTCATTTTTGCATCAAGCATAACTCAATTCATACTAAAGAAACAAAAAAAGCACCTGTTATTCTCAGGAATATACAAATATTTACCACAGTTTTCTTGCTCATTACAAAATCAGTTACAAAAAGCTTACAGCACATTATGTACAAATTCTATCCAAATACATAAAGGAGCCATCAGGTGGCACACAGCATCGGTCAGCTCACTCCACTCTCCTCCCGCTCTGGACTCTGGAACGCCGCAGGTGTCTGGTGCAGTGTCATAAATAATCTTTGGGTCGGTGTTTCAGCAGAAGGGAATTAGTTCTTCTTGTGAAGGAACTTCATTTTGTTTCCTAAAAAAAAGCACACTGTGAGTTGTCTTGCAGATACCGAAAAGCCAGGGGTAATCAAAAGTGACTTAGCAAATGGGTCTAATTTGTGATGTAATTGCTGTAAGGTAACTCTTTTAATCAACACCAGCAGGGACAGCCAACTAACGAGTGCTGAGTGATCAGACACCTTCCTGTTCTACTCCTCCATTATGTCTTGGTTCCCCCGCCCTCAAATGAAATGAAAGTGTTAATAATGATCATAATTAAATCTGGGTTTTTTCAGCTTTAACTATGTTTTCATTGCCTTCCTTGCCTTCCTTTTAATACCTCCTATCACATTGAAACTGCCTATCTGATCTGACCTCAAGTAAGGTTTTTTTAAGTAGAAAAACACCCAAAAAACAAGCCAACCACCAGCATGAAAATTCGTTTCAGAAATACTTCTAAATATTTTCCTCACCAAGGCCTCGCAGGAACTTGTTTACACCACTTTGCTCTGTGTCTGGAAGCTCTTCCAAATACTGCTCAACCCTCTGCTCGAAGAGACCTGTGGAGGATGGGAGACAAGGGCGCCGGAGTGAGCTGTGCCAGCTGAACCCACATCCCCCTGTGCCCACGCAGCTCTGCAGGGCAGCCCGGAGCAGTCCCTGCTGGGAGGCTCTGCCTCCAGCAGCCTCTGCTTAACCCAACCTTCCTCCTAGCCTGGCATTATTTCAGGGACGTGTTTCCGCTTTCACAGCGAGCGCAGGGGCGCAGACAGTGTCGCTCGCTGTGCGACACGGGCGGAATGCACAATGCGCACCGCAGGGGACAAAGCCGCCCTTACCTTTTGCCCTGCATTTCCTCAGCTCTCTGTCCTGGATGAAGCCAGTAAACATTTGGGATTCCATGAAAACTTCCAGGAAGCGGCGGATACTCTTGGAGGCCACAGATTTACGGAAAGCCTCCCTTTGGAAGGCACGCTCTCCTTTTTCATTCTGGGTTAGGAACAGGGAATAATGGCCAACTGTCTCCACAAAGAATCGGATAAAAACCTCAGACACTAATCCATTCAGGGTGTTACATTCTGCAAAATAAGGCGGCAATAAGACACCAAAATCAGCTGCTACCAGAGCTGTCAGCATTATCCCCACAGGACCGGGTCCTGCATCTCTCAGTTCATTGATGCTGTGCTAACAACTGGCAGGGGTTGTACCGGGGGCTCCCTGCTGCAGATCAGGGAGGGTAACAGCTTCATAACCATGAGTGCCACTCTGCATAATTGCTGTTCCATAACCAACAGTCAGTGGGAATTACAGATCCTCAGAAAATTAAACATTTTATGGCTGTTTCATCAAAACTATACTTCATGTTTTAACTCTTAAGCAAGTCTCTTTAGAAACTCTTGAGTGATGCAGCATCAAAATATTTTTCCCTGAGGATAATAAGCCTATACCAAGAACTGATCAAAAAGGGTATGTTGTAGAATTCGGGGTTTTCATTGTTTCTGAGATGTTAAAACAGTTTTACATATGTAATACAGATGAGCAGAAATAAATTTCAAAAACTGAAGAGGGGCCTGTTTTGTGCCTTTTAACCACAGGCATTTAAATTCATCCTGGGCTGTTTTTCTCGTTGTTGGAGAGAAATATGAACCTTCAGAGGCAACTCAACCTGTCTTGCACTGAAGCTATTTTCTGGTGGTACCTGTTTCTCTCCCCTGAAAATACCAAGCACCAAGAGCAGTTCCAAACTCAGACACATCCCTAAGCCTGTAGAGTTATCTGGATTGAATTAGGACCAAGTTAACTGCAAACCTCTGTTTGAGCCAAGGTTCAGAGGGACCCATGGGAGTCCATGTCATTTATAAAGAAATTAAATTGGCTGCTGATAAGGTATTACTAGGGGTTGATGCTATCAGTCTCATTCCCTGTGGGCCCATTATCTTTGATGTCACAAAAGGTATATGAGAACTCAAGTCCCATCTTTCTTTCTCCTGGATGGAAAGGCACAATTCTACCTACATGGTTGTTTATACGAGTCCCTGTTTCCAAATGAACTTACCATCATCTGAATCACTGTCTGAATCCTGATTTATCAGTTCATTCTTTCTCTCTAGAGCCTGCTCCAGAGCAGCTTGCAATTTTCTAGGTAACAGTGTGTCTTCATCATCCATCTGATAGAGGAAAGAAAATCTTTAGGTCACATTAATCTATGTAGAAACTACAGCAAATACTTTCAGAAGGTTTAAAATTCAGATGAAAAACAATTTGTATCTGCTACTGTCATGGCTGCATAAATAAAATAGTAAAAACCTACGTGCAACTAACAAATACTTCTAAACAAAATTTCTTGTTACTCTCAAGGAGTTTAAAGTCAGAAATGATAATCCAAAGAGCAGGTAAACATACAGAAACTTGGAATCAGCTCTTTGCATGACAAAGTGTCCAGATAGTTTTGTTTAACTAAATATACATCATGTTGAAGCCTTGCTAGATGTACACACAGCTGCTCTAGTTAGGCAGCTTCTTTGGTTCTTGACAGTTGTTTTTACTATATTGTAGTATATCTTGTTTTCTGGGTTTCCCCCTGTTGCCTTATCTTATTTAATGCTTGTTCAGCAAAAGCAAGTAGACACAAGAATCTTAGCTGTGCAGCCACTTTTCACCAGCCACATCATCCAGGGAATCCTATAGGGAAGTTTACTCATCTAAACTGCAGATTATTGTTCTTGAAATTATTCAGTGCCACATGACTATCAGGAGATGGTGATCCTTTATCTCCCTGTTTACAAGGCTCCTGCTTTTCCCATCACAATAATTTATTCTTTACTTTTCCTCTCACTCAGAAACTTTTCTTTGCAATTTTTGTCCCTTTCACCTCCAACAGTGTGAGTTTTCTTGCTAAGGTGATGTTGTTATCTATCTTTGGATGTTTTCTTTCTGCTGTTAATACAGGTCTTGGTTCCTTCTGACAGTCATAGCTTCAGTCCCTTTTGCATACCTGAGGAATACTTATTTGCAGTTGAAACAGAAAATGAACTTTTTTTTTTCTAATCGCTTTCCCTTTGTACACACAATTCCTGCCAAATATCTCTGATCAAAGAAACCTAATCATACCATAGGAGTAAACAGCTTCCTAGACTGTGTGGCAACATTTGGAGCTGTACTTTACCTGTCTGATGAATCGATCAGATCCCAGGTTAACCATCAAAGCCTAAAGAAAAGAAAACACTGTAGTGAAATATATCTGAAGAGACAGAAAACAGTCATTGCCTTTTAATAGCAAAAGACCATCTGAACACTGCCAAGCCTCAACATGAATCAAATTCCTACTGTGAAACAAGAGGCTGTGTGCTTTATAAAACAAGAATATGAAGGTTTTCTTTAGAGCTAAAAGTATAATTTAGCATAGTTAGACACAACAGATCTCATACTAGGTCAATATGTAGGAAAAAACCTAAAAGACAAGTCTTTTTAAATCTAAGGAAGTTATTGCCAATAGTTTTTTTTAACATGCAGTTGAAAAGCATTTCAGAGGGGTTTAAAGAAAACTAATTGGAGGCAGCAGGGCTTCTGAAGGGCAAGGGTGTGAAATATTCAGGATAATGAAGCAGGAGAGCTGAGATAGAGCTGGGGAGATGCAGGACAGCAATATTAGGAAAGTGGAAGGAAAATGGAGCAGAGATTTACATGGGCCAGAGGAAAACAGGACCTTGGAAGCAAGCACAAGAAAACAAAATTTCATGGAAAAGTGACAGGAAACTAATAGGAGTAAGATTGTGCCCTTGAGTGTTTGTTTTGGTATTTTAGTGAAGTGCAACTCTCATTTGATTTCCAGTATAGTATTAACAAAGTCTTAGAAGTTAAAAAAAAAGAAATCTGAAAGGTTTTGTTTTCTGTGTGGGCTACGGCTTCATGCACAACTTCCATTAGTGTTAAGAGGTCATAGCAGATGTCTTCCTCTTCTTGTTCCAGAACAAATCAGCATATTTACACCTTACTTACTTGTTAACCAGGTACACATTCACTTTTTTTTTGTCAAGATGCTAGGTATGGGAAGAGGGGCAGAACAGAGAGACAAATAAACCTATTACTGCAGTTTTACCAAGAGGCAGTTGCCCATGAGAATTAGGCAGAGAAGAAACAAAGAGGCAGATTAAAAATTAAGCATGTGAGGATTTATGTGCAAATGGCAGGCCTTATCCAGGGTGAGGCCAGCTTTACTCCAGGCAAACAATTCTGGTGCCAGCCCCTACCTCCTCTACGGGCAGGTCCTTGAGTTTGGGCAGAGAGCTGGAGAGCAGTCCCACGAGGAAGGGGGTAGGGCAGCACACAATGTCGATCATGGATGAGGGCAGAACAGGAATGAAGGTGTGCTGCCATGAGAAGGGGTAGAGCAGGGCCACCACGGCGTGTGAGCAGCTCGAGAGGGTGCTGGAGAGAGAACAATCAGGTTAGCAAAGGTTCTTCTTAGTTCAGAACACCTACCACCTGCTGATAAACTCAGTGCATTGAAATACAAGTGCCCAAGGGACTGCCCTTCTGTGGCTTCTGACTTCAGACAGCCTCAGTCCCCTTCCAGTCCCTACCACCTCTGTCTGTGCAGTGTGGTAGTTCCTCCCCTGCTCACCTCCAGGAGATTTCAAACTAAAGGCAGAAAAACAGAATCCATCCGTTTCATTGTAGCAATCAGGAGAAGGTTTGATCTAGAAGTTTCAACATTCTCAAAAACACTCAATAGCAGCCAATTGGAATGATGCTTAAAATACAAAAGCAACTGCAGATCTTGGCTGTTATGACCAAGTCAGTGGTAAAAGTGCATAATAGTGATGTTCTTCTGTTGAGCATTATTGCACAAACAAGGGAAAATGAAAAATAAAGTTGAACAAAAAAATCCTAAAGAAAAACTTTGCTAAATCAGATGTAAAAACCCCCCAACAATCAATATTTATTCCAAAGGAAACCTTGTAAAAGCAACACATTTCTCTAAGTTTGTATATCTTTGTGACAAAAGTGTATTTTTATAGTAACACATTTTAATGTGGCTTCCAACCAACTTCAGTGATATAAATATTGACCCTGCTCAGCAAAATACTCTAAACTACACATTGGTATACCCTAAACATTAAGGCTTGATATTATCATGGAAAATGTCTTGCACATGTTGTCTTTCCATTTAGCGAATCTGATTCCCTTTTACAGTCACATGGTTTCCAAATGTTAAAAATAAAGGAACATCATTATCAAGTTAGTTTTAACGTCAGGGGAATAAAGACAGGCTCTCCCTATCAGAGCTTCAATTTTGGACTGAGTTACAGTGTCTGCTTCTCACAGGCTGAGATGACATAAATTTGGATTTTTACCCAGCCTCGCATGACTGAACTAATTTTCTCACACTGCAAACTTCTGCTGTGCTTAATGTAGCCACAGAGAACTATAAATAATAACTTCAGAGCTGTTGCTGCTTGAGAACGCTGGGGAGAGGTGCAGACTTCTACTGCAAGACTTGATGGAGACTTTAGGTGGCATCAGACCTCCACCGGAATAACCTTCATGAGCATTTTTAGTTGTGGATTATCCAAAGCCAGAATAAAGGTTTCACCTCTTTGTGCCTGTCTATGATTAACCTTTGAAGTTTGCTGACCGAGAAAAGTGATAATTAAAGGACAAGGAGAGAACAGGTTGGGGAAGAGCAAATGGTTGTCTTTTACTGCAAATAATCTGTTGGCATGGTTTTAAATGACATTTCCTTTAAGATCTAACAATCACAGCATGGTTTTATAACATATGTTGCCTGACACGGGGTTCTTGTACAATGATGCATTTCTCTAATTTATTTTTTTTCTATATATAGAAGGGAACAGCGCTGCCATCACCTCATTGTCTCAAGTGTCTACATGGTGAACACATCAGTGTGTTTTGGAAGAGCTGTGGAACATGGCAGAGACTCCCAGCGCTTTCTCAAGATCACTTCAATGACTCTCTGGCATTTTTGGCTACTAAAAATTCAGTCATCTTAGATGCACAACTAAAACACGAGCCACGTTAAGCTAAAAGCAGGAAGACAAACATTCTTCTGATGCTCAGTTAGTATTTTTTCCTTTCTAAAAATGCCCTTTTGTAGCTTGTTGTTTTACACGCAGTGCTGTGACGTAAATCGGCCCCTGCATCCTCTTGTGCGTGCTATTCCCACGCTAGGGGAGCCTTCGGGCTCCAGCCCGGGACACTGGTTTCTCTTCCAGAGCTTTCCCGGGAGCTGGCTGGGGCAAGGCAGCAGCAGAATGCAGCAAGGGGGTGCCCTGTGTTAACACCCTGCTCTGCCCTGCCAGCATCCCCCGATAATCACACCATTGCCCTTGTTAGCACCTCAGCCTCTGCATTTGAAAACTGCACACAGGTTTTTCAAATTCAGCCTCCGAATATCTTTCTCTGTGACCATGAAACACTCCCTCTGAACTTTCAGTCCCCGGAACCTCCTGCTGCCCTCCCTCCCTCCCGGACGCTGCTCCCACAGAGGGCAGCGGGACTCTCACACGCTCTTACCAAACTCCTGCTTGTACCAAGTCCCTGAGTCTCTTCCATAGATGGAAAGATTCATGTATAGAAAGGATACACACCTTTCACTTCAGTGTGAGGTTTCTGCTTCCTGTAATGTAAAATTCATAGATGATGGATGCAAGGGAACTCCCAGTTTAAACCTCTAAAATATGGTTCAGATTCTTTTAAAGAATGTTGTTCTTGAGACGCATGTTTAGTAAACTAAAAAAGAAAACCCTACCCTGGGAAACCAAGTCTGCTCCAGTTTTAGCTTTCCAAATGTGCAACCCACACGTTATCCCACTGTTCTCGTTTATGAGAAATAAGCAGCAAGGTCAGATGATTTGTTTTCTTTAAGGTGTGTGAAGCACACAAAATAAAGCAACAGAATAGTCAAAGAACTTAGATTTTCAAAATATTTTCACTTTTAATACTCTAGGGCAGTTTTGGTAATCCAGAGAGCTGGTTTGAAGAGTGCCCTGTTTCATGTGGTCTGTGCAGTTTTACAGGAACACTGCATAATGTTCTAGCTGTTTTTCTACTGGAAAACACTTCTTATATTACCCATATACAGGTAATTTTATACATGTGCACAAGAAACCAACTCACTCTTTGAGTCATACACTAACAAGGAACATAAACCTCACACCCTTCAGAGTGCTGGAGTCCTGCACAAGTGGGAGACACGCTGTGAGGATCCCGGGGCTCTGGTTGCTCCTTTACAGCACGGGACTGGCTGTGCTCAGGATCCCAGCACTGCACTGGCATGTGGCTCCTTCCTTCCCCCCAGCACAGAGGTAGTGCCACTGTCCCATGCCAGCACTGCTAGCACCAAGCTCTCACTCTGCCCCAGAGATATGGACGGCTCTGCTGGGCTGGGCTGTTCAGTCTCTGCAGAGCTTCCAAGGGGAAGAGGCAGCTCTATCAGCTACAGGCTGTCCCACATGCACAGGTAATTCCTAACAGTAACTGACTGTGAAAAGGTGGCTGTGTTTGCAAGTTTTGTGGGATAAGAGCATTTTCTGACGTACAGATGTGTAAGGCTATTATTTAGCCATACTACAGAGCCCACGCCAGTAAACTCATCCCATTGGCCTGGCCTCATCCCAATAATTTGCACTCTGCTAAAGCAAAATTAGAGGGTAATTAGTAGAAAATCACACAATTTCAATTCATTTCAAAACACAGGCAGTCTGGAATTTGCCAAGGTTTCGGTTCTCCCTATGTCTTTTATTTAGTAGATTAAAAAATCCTTCAGTGTTTGATCTCCCCATGAAGGTAGTAATATGAGGTTATACAATCGTATTGAGACATTCTTAATCACAAATTTCTTTTGAAGAGGTCTTTTATCATGTTACAGGCAAAATATGACATTGCTTCTTTCCCACTCACAGTTGATTTATCTTCCTGTGGGCTATTTTCTTTCCCAAACCATTTTCTCATGATAGCGCACAGAAACAGACACAAGCTCGGACTGAGAACTGAAGGACAGGAATTTCAGACGTAACTGTGACTCAGCTGAATTTTTGGAGACTGCTTTTAAACATAGTTTAGGTCCATGTCAAAAAGAAAATTACTGTGACTTAGCAAAAACCTTTACTGTCCTTTAGATAGGGAGGATGCCTGTGAGCAATTTCTGGGTCAGCCAACCAACAAAAAAGTGCAAGCCTAGGCTATACTCATATCACAGCACAATTACCATATTCCGAGAAAGACACACTGTCCACTGTTGGACAGTGAATGGACAACTGCCCTGACTGTGGGGAGTGCTGTCCATGTGGACATTAAGTGCTGGATGTGCCTGTTTCAGAGGACTGGCTTGTTGCTTACTACAAGTCACCAAGTCTCTCAAACTGTTGAAGTCATATTCAGTTACACATACTACTCACAATGGAAATATTCCACAAATACACTCAATAACTCTCTTTTCTTTATAACAATAGCCAATAGTTATAGTCCTTCCCACTTCCCCCTCCACACCCAAAATTTCTCACAGACCCAAGGGAGCTTCACACCGAGCATATCCCAACTCCAGGACTAAGTCTCTAGCACAGACAACCACTTGCTGACAAGGCTCCCTGATCCCACCTTGCTACTCACATGCACCTCCACAGTCATTTTGACATTTAATATCCCTTCCCTTCCTCCACTTCTCCCAAGGGACAGACAAACTTTCTCAGCCAGGAAGGAGGGAGGCCATGCCTTACATGCAGGGCCAAGCCACACAGCAGCTTTGTCACCCCAGGGCTGGTGCCAGCTCTGTGCTGTGCCAGTGCTCTGGACCATGCACTCGACTGAGGCTGACCAGAATCTCGTCTCCCTGCTTAATCAGAGGGAGGAAAAATGTAGCCAAAAATGTAAATTCACAAAAAAGTGTTTCTACTGCCCGTGTTTATTTTTCCACAGCCATTTTATGCTTCTCATTTCTCCCTGCTGATTAAATTACGCTACTCTGTCCACATTTGCTGAACTCTTTCATCTGCTGTGTTGACACATTCATGCTCCAGCGCACAGTCACTCCAAGACAGATTTATCTCCCTGACACACATCCCATCATCTGCTCAGAAGAGCTTCCTCCCACTTGAGGCTGGAGTCTGGAGGCTCTGTCCTTCCCAGGTGCAATACCTTGACTCACATGGGTGTTACACACCCACAGACCTTCTCATCACAGGCCACAGCCGTGCTTTTCTGTGACAGCTTCTATCCTTGGGCCACTGATGAACTGCATAGCAAAACCAGATGCTGACTCTTCCCTTCTACACCCTTCAATGCCTCTCCAGATCCTGCATTCACTCCAGTCTCTGGCAAAGAAAGAGGTCAGTGACAACTCTGCAAGATAAAATAACCTGAGGTTTGCAGAGGACTGTGAATGAGTCCTCTAAAGGACTCCGGGAAAAGGTTACAGACCAAGGATTCAGCCCATCTCCCCTCCAACACACAGAGGCTGCAGAAGTGGAAAGGACAAAGCAGAAAGCTTGATCAGCCTCAAAAATGGAAGTAAAAACTGTAGCAGACTGCTGCAGTTTGGGTGGGAGATGGAGTGCATATAGCACCACTGTTGCTGTGCTGGCAGTAATTCAGAGCAAAACTGTGCCGTGCCAGATACATACACACTTAAGCTCTGAAAAAATAAAGGTTTCTCTGGGTGTGTAAGAATGAATAACAGCAGCACAATTAATCAGGCAGATAAGACTAAGTAATAGCACCAGGGACAAGATACAAATGAAAACTTGTAAGTATCAGAAGTGAGAGTCTCTAAACTCCAGCTTGTCTGGCTGTAATGAGCTCCTGCTCCCTCCTCCTGCAGGTCAGCTTTTAAAGCAGACCCTTGAGGATCCCTGGAAGAGCTGGCTGACAACAGGGAGATATTACTTCCTTCTCCCTGCTCCATAGTGCGGCTGCTCAGCTCCAGTACTCCCCTTGATCCCCAAGTGCTCTTCTCCTAAGGCTCTGAGCGACCAGAGCTCCCCAGATCAATGGTTTGTTCTTTATTCCCAGGGCTCTGTGCTGTGAAGACACACTTTTTGTTAACCCAGATACTCCCAACTACTAACCAAAAGGGGCAGAGAGAAATAAAATAAGAATTCAAGAAAGTCTTTGATACAATGGGGCAGGACATCTCCAGTTTTCTAGTCAGTATAAAAGTGTCAGACATGACTGTTTCCTCCTATGCAAAATTATTGCTGACTGTTTTTCTGTTACCACTCCTAAGATGTTTAAAAGGGTAAAAATTCTTCAATTCCTTCTTTTGACTCAAATCAAGGAAATTACATATTTTTGCAGCTTTTTAGCAAGAAGGCCTATCCCATGAACACTTTAAATTAAAATCATGCGAGTCACTGTTAGAGTATAAGAAGGCACAGCAATGGAGCTATCTGACTGCACAGCTGTGGCCCCAGATTCAGAAATGTGCAAGCACACATGTTCAGGAACAACAGGAACATTCAGAGGTAGAGCATCAGATGCAGAGAGGGTTGGGGAGGGGGTTGTGTCAGAAGACAACTTCAGGAAGTGTATGAGATAACCTTCTCACCAGGAACAACATCAAGCAATAAATACCATTGTGCTTGTAAACTAATACTAAAGTGAAACTAAAACAGAGGTTTTTTTGAGAGGTGAAGCTGTCGTGGGTAACATCGCTGCTGATTAGGAATGTTAAAGGATACCTCTGTGTGTTCATGCATAAGGCTCTAGGAGACTCGCCTATTTGTAAGATTGCTTGCATTTGTAAAGCACTATTTTCATGTGATCTGGATTCAAAATTTAACTTGTTTTCACTGATGTTTTTAAGCTTGTGTGTCTGCCTCTGGATAACTATTTTGTTTCCCAATGTAAATCAAAGTTATATAGAATCATAGAGTAATCAGGTAGCAATATACTTGAGGAGACAAACTGATCCAATTCCCCCTTGCTTGACATCAGTTTGTTTCCAAAGCCAGATAAAAATGTGTGTTATTTTGATATAATAAAACATCTTTGCTACACGGTTTTGTGAAAGAGTGGCAATCTTTGGCAAGGACTTGAAGGCTGGTGGGAGGGTGTGCCCTGTGTGCCAAGGACTCCTACCAGTGCTGTGTAAACTCACTCTGATTTGGTTATGTTAGAAGCCATCTTAAAATAATATGTTTGTGCATACTAAAAAGAGACTTATTTAGCTGCTCATTTCTTCAGAATAAATTGTTCACACTAAGCATCACCCTCCTTTCCATTGTAGCCCTGGGCTACATGGAGAAATGAAGGCTTCTCTGGGAGAAGAAGGTCATTGTCAACCTGCAGGTAACCCAAAGGAAGTCAAGAGAAAAAAAAGGAAAAGAAGGCAGGGAAGAGGCTAAATTAAGTGCAAGGAGGTAAAAATAAGATCTGTGAGGCAGATCTGGGAGGGGAGGAAGACAAAACGACCCTGGTGAGCAGTTGAAAAGGAAACTGAGGACAAAGAAGCTAGGATGAAAAATTAAGGCTGAACGATGCAAGGACCAGGAAAACAATTTAATATGAGTGTGGATAAAGCTCTGTCACACACATGTAGCCAAATTATTAGGTCCCTGGCTGAAACTTGTTCCTCCCTGTTGCTACGGCAGATGGAAGGACCATGAGGCTGATGCCAATTACCCATCCTTGTTCAGAACCAGCGATGCTGAGAGGGGCTGCGGCTGCTGGAGGGAAGGTCAGACAATGGCACAGCTGAAGGTGTGTGACAGAAGCTCAAAGCCCACTCGTGGCACAGAGGGAAACCAAATAAAACCCATATTCTACACTTCAGCCACTTCTGCACTGCTTCCCCCTTGCCCAGCTCTGCACAGCCTGCTGATAGGCACGCAGACATAAACCTGCAGTTTCTGTCAGGAATAATTAAACTGAAAAGACAAGTTCCCTCCACAGCAAATATATTTACCTGTATGTGAGAGACAGAAGATTATGACCAAAACAAACAGCAGAATTTGGGCTCAGCTTATTGCCATTTGACCCTAATTAATTCAAATCTAGTCAATTGTCTGGACACCGATAGAAAAATTCTTTCTAATCATTACAGAGCAGCAGGAGTTACAGTCAGTTCCTGCAGTTAAAATGAAGCAGGAGAGGACAGGCAAATTCCTGTTTTGGGCTTTGATTCAACACAGTGTTTCACTATAAGTTTCAGCCTTAATTTACTTTCATTGTGCTGAAATAGTTTGCTGAAATGAAGCCTCAAAGGCCTTTTTTTTCCCCACTTCTGTTTTAATCGGACCAGCCCTCAAGTACACACACAAGACATGACAACGCCTTCTGAACCACGAGTTCCCTGACTGCTGTGGGAGAGGGCTGCTGCAAAATCAGCCTCTCCTCAGCAAGGCATGTTTCAACTTTGGAAATTTGAATAATTTTTTACTTTTCTAGAAGCCCTTCAGGGGCTAAGCAAACTACAGAGAATCCTTCAAGTCTTTATAAGGTGGTTTGGAAGTAGAGACTGCAATTTTTGAAGCTATTAAATATTTTAATCCCATTTTACTATATTATTAAGTTTTAAGGATGTAATTTATTTTTAAATTAAATAATTAGATTTCAGCCTCCTGGATTGAGAATTCATAGTGACAGAATCCCTCTGTAAAGGGCCCAACACCATGTAGGGGTACACAGCAAAGAGGACTACCCTGCTGCTGCCAAGGCACTTCTCACCTGACCTTCAGGTACATCTGTGGAAATCTGGGTAGCTGCAGGAAGTTTAGGATGGAGTGTTGCATATGTGACTTAAGAGAGAGTTCTGAACTTTCTGAATTTCCTGTTATTAAATCTGATCTTTCTCCAAAACGATAAGTTGTTTAAAATCAAAATAGTGGGTTCATATTGCACAGAAAATTGTGTACATTTGGGCTGTAAGAGCCAGAATAATATTTTACCTTGTGATTTATTTTATAAAGCAGACACTTAGTAATAGGTAAATTAAGAGTCACAACCTGAGGCCTTTAGTAGTTGGCCTAAAGTATGGAGCCAATACTCTATCACTGATCAAAACCTGACATCCTTCTTTTCAGGAAATATGGGCAAATCTGTATGTGCAATTTTAGGTTACTTTTTCTCTTAATGTCACAGGAGATCTGCCAATAGAAAGCTCTGCTCCTAGTATGGAATTCTTTAGTGTAAGTGTGAGCATGACAGATGGGAACATGTATAATTCGGGTGAGGATCATGGTGAGCCAGCTCCATTTGGGCCATCCCAAATTCAGCAGCCAGTTCTGAACATTTCATAACTTAATCATTTTACACACTACAACAACTATTACTACAATCTCTGGAACTGGGTAAAGAGATCTCTAAAGCACAAACACTAGATCTCCGTCTATTATGGGCTGAAACATATACGTCTTAACACATATCAACATGTATTACTAACAGTGAGATAACAACTCGCTTTTAATCCAGAAGCAGATGAAAATCCCTCACTCTGCACAGGGGCTTGACAAAGGAAAAACATTACTCAAGAAGTGGACATTTCCCCGGGCAGGTGACTGATTTAACAAAACAGCAGCACTGCTATTGTGCTGTGCCCTCAACCTCTAGGGTCTGTTCACTCCTTGCCTGGGCTCCTAAGCCAGGCTTCCCTGCTCTGGCAAGCAGCAAACTGAGCAGAAGTGAGAATCAAACCATGCTTTTGCAAGGGGTGAAGGGCAGAGTCCAACCACAGTGGCTCCCCTAATTTGAATGCTGACACGTTTGCTGCAAGTGACCTTTGTGATATCTCAAGGAATGCAAACAAGTGATAACACTGGCAAGGAGAGGGGGGCACAGACTGAGGAGGAAATGCATATTTTCCACATCACATCAGTCTAATTATCAGTTATTGTCCCTTGCAGAATCTTTTAACTATGCTTACAACTCAGAGTGTAGCTGCTTAACCCTCACACCACTGAAATGTCGCATTTGCCCCACGAAAATGAGCTAAACCCAAAGCTTCTTTTGCAAGTCACACTTCAGGTTTTATCTGGTGCTTTCTACAGGGCAGTATGAGAACAGCCACACGTGTAAAACTCTCATAAAGGAATCACAGTATATCCTCACCTCTCTGGTGAAAGCAGTTCTGCAGTTCCTTAGCAGTGGGGCACAAATGACGCAGTTAATTTTGGGACATACTCCAGTGAAGGTGAGTTACACAGTGCTCAGGCAGCAATTCCTTTGTGCTACTGATGATTCCAGGTAGGAGATTTTTAATGATAAATCAAAGGTTACAGCCCGGTTTCTGGAATTGTTTTCTCTGACTTGGATTCATGGGGCCATGGTTTACCACACTGTCACGTCAGCGAGTGCAGTTCATGAAGCAGACTTGCCCAACATTTTGTATCCATCTGTGTTCCTTTTCTGGTCCGTTTTTATCACATTTTACTGAAAATTGAGCGAGCAAGATCTTCATCAATGAAGTCTTTTCTGACTACATCCCCTTTAGCTTAAATGTGCAACATCCTCTCCTGGTTTGTGCTCTTACCCTACCACCTCGGGTCCATCAGCAGCCTCACTGACACTGATTGAACACGGTGCATTATGAGCACACCAGGCAATGTCGAGCTTGAGAGAAGCATGTGAACCGAAAAGCTTTTCTGTTACCATAAATGCCCCGTCATACCAGAACAGAGAATATCACAGGACTTCAGGACACATTGTGGTACACAGGGTAAATGCTAAGAACAAGGAACTTAAATTTCAGTATTTTCTAAGATAACAACAAAGAGACCAAAGATACCTGTGATGCTCCTGGCAGCTGCTGTTGTTATGCAGGAGGGGTCCTGCAGCAATCTGTGCTGACCTGCAATTTAGGCTCAAGGGTTTAAGGACTGAGCAGTTAGGTTACAGTGCCAGAGAGTATCCAAGAGGTGATGTCAGGAACAGCCAGCACCCAGTAGCTGTCTGCCCTGCTGGGATGATGTCTCCTAGCTAAACAGAGATGGACATCATGAAAGATGATTCCCATTTTAAAGCCACTGGACTTTTCAGTCAGTTAAAGTAATTCAGGTTTTCAATGCTTGATAATTAAACAACTCAAGAGGAGATACTATCAAAGACTACACAGGAGACTTTTTTTTTTATTTCTCATCCAAATATTGGAAGACAGACATTTTATGCAAAACTTCCAAAAGTTATCATAACTTTCCATAAATTAGTACATTATTTTACTCTATTAAGAGCTGCATTTTCAAAATCCAGCCCCCACCTTTCTGGAACACCTGAGTGAGAGACAGTCTGAGGTGCCACAGATAACCTGGCTCGTGGCACAGATCAAGGAGCTGAGAGCTACAGACAAGAGGACTGTGCTGTCAGGAGATCTCTCTCTCTCAGAGAAGAGCTTTGAAGTACTCAATTTAAAGAGAACAGTTGATTAAAGGGGAATGCGGTTTTAACCGAGACATTATTTTTTGCTCCTGTAATATTTGTGCGTAAGCAAGGCACGTGAAAGCCCCTGGAGAAAGAGACATGCAAAGTGCTCTTCAGAACGAGGATTTGCCTTTTCAAGTAACTGGCATTCAACCATACTTTCCAAGCAAAGCTCAAGCAAATGGGATTTTGGGAAAAAGTAATTGCTTTGACACATCAGCCACTTGCCCAAGATACGTCAGGAGGTTACAAGAAAAAACACACAACATTTCCAAGTGGAAAGTTATCCTTATTGCCCACGGAGTTATCTAGTCCCTACCTGCAGGACAGTTTCTTATCATGAATCTTATCAGATACTTATGACAGTATCTTATCATGGACTAGTAGTCCTAGCCTAGCTGCTCCAGAGGAGTGTTAACTACCTGTTCTTTCCACACTGGGACCCTTGCTCCCACCAGTCCTTGTTAATGTTCACACTGGTGGTTTCAGATTTCCAGGCCATTGTTGCACCATTAAAAACAGGACAGCTGTAGAGTAGGATGAAATATTTTTCTAGGCAGTAATCAAGGAGGAGAGGAACAATCCTATCTCCCTAATCCTTCTCATTTAAAAGCTGAAAAGAGAGAATCTGTTGAAATCCTCTTGCAGGGAGCTAGAGGTCAAGTTGGGAAGACGCTGCAACTTACTGCCATATTGTGCCAATAAGCAATCCAGAAGAGAATTACCAAACAACATGGTCATTTTCTTATCCCATTCCCTTTCATGGAGAAGGGAGAGAGCATTTTGTTACACAGATCATAAGTGGAAAAATTATGATGTTTTCCCAATGTAGAGCATTGGCCAAAGCCTGGAGCAATGTAAATAAATACCACTGGAAAGGAAGGGAGAAGGAAAGGAGGAAAAGGAAAATTATAAAAGCTCTACCCTTTTTGGGATATGGCATATTAAAAATGCCATTGAAGTTTACTGCCTATTAAAAATGTCACTAATAGATTGTTTTTTCTCTGGGACTGTGGAATATTAAACAAGCCAGAGATTTAGAATGTTCATTTTATTTATTGGGCTGTCTCTTTTGCCTGACAGATTTTCCTACTGTCCATGTACAACTCCTCTGTTGGCATCTTTACAATCTAGGTGTTGGAGAAAGTAATCCAAATGGTACAAAATGTAAGTATCTCTTGGGAGGACGGAATAAAGTGCAAAATTTCTCCCAAAAAATCTTGGGAGACAGCTCTGCTAGTTACCTTAAACCACCTATTTCACATCACATGGAAGACTTCCAATTTTAGCGTTCAGACTCTAAGACAAGGTGCTCCACACCTTGTAGGACTGAGCTGCATGCAAACATCCTACTCAATACAGATTACTAGCTAGATTTGGTAGGAATGAAAGAAGCAGGATGTCAAGAAATTGCAGCTACATCAGGCCAACTTATCACACATATTACAGAAGTTTTAAGGTTTTTAAGTATTTATGTTTCTATTTATTGCTGTTTCATAGTGCAAGCAGACTGAGAAAAGATAAAGTTTCATAAATAGAAAGTGGTGGCAGGATAAGTAACAGAGACTCAGACAGACTTCAGAGGGTGCATTTTTTATATTAAAAAAAAAAAAAAAGCTGTTGTCCCTCAGGTAAGATGGGTGCTGCAGGTTCTAAATCACTCTTCAACGGGGGCTGATCTGGCTCTCACTGGAGAAGACAAACTCTTTAGTTACTTACATGAGAAATGGATGTTTTTGCTGTAGAATAAATTCTGTCTGCTAGGCATGATTACATATTGGACAAGTATACAAGGGCTCATTCCTTCCACTACAGAAATTAGTGGAATAAATTCCCTAGCTTATGTTCAGCATATCAGACCAGACAAGCACAATAATCCCGACAGTATTAAAAATGCACTTCAAGATCTTTGGATAAAAATATACCAGAAGAAAGGTCAGTCATCCATACTTCTCCTGGGCTTAGACGTAAGATCTGGGAGCTATTACACATTCCATAGGTACAGCAGTTTGCATTTCTAAACATCTCCTTCTTCAGTGCACAGCTGATAACTCAAAAACCGCTAAGACCCCGGAACTCATGCTCAGAAATGGTAGAGACCAGTTAGAAACTAGCAACATAAGTTCTCCCTCACAAGTTTTCTGACATGTCTTTGTTGTCAAATTTATCTCACCTATTTTTTTGTGGAGGTTTTTGCAACAGGGGAAAGTGAAGGAAATCTTTATTACTGGCCAAAGCTCAAGTCTGTTTGCTGAGCACACTTCCTCTTTCTGCCCTAACACACGTGGTTTTACCTTTTAAACTGCCACTTGGCAGATTTTATAAGTGTTACAATATGACAGACTGTGGGAAAGGAGCATTCCCAGGCAGCAGGTGAGGCTGGTCAGACCGTCATTGCCATGATTAGCTTGTAAGAATTATATCCTACTTCTGTTAATAAAAAATGAACAATAAGGAAACAGGGAATGAGCTTGCACTTTGGTAATCTGCCCAAAAGTTTAACTGCTCTTGCTTTTCCACTTGACCTTGCCACAGGACTGAGGAGCAATAATTTGCTCCTAAAACATTGCCACATCTCCTATTTAAATTTGCATATTTTAAATTGAGCTACAAGATCATGCTTTGATTTTAGCTACTAGATTAAAGGATCCCTAATACCATCTTTCTAGGTAGGCACTGAGAGACGGGGACCAAGCTACCTCTCAACTTTGCTGCTAGTTTCTAGCGTGGCCTCGTGACTCCCAAAACAACAGATTCAAATATGAGGACAAGCATCAGTGCTCTCTGAACATCCTGGGTGTAACAGCCCTAAGATGTGTCTCTCCATGAGATTAGGGAAATGCCGTTGTTTGTTCTGAAAGCCTTTTGCCCTTGAATACAAGTACACTCTGCTCCCCTTTTGCTCCACAAAGTTAACAGAGACATGCCTGCGGAATGACTACCCCAGTATTTACATATTTATGCTCCGTCCTGTATTAGTCAGTGTTTCTGTCGGCAGCCCGTAACCTTTGGTCAGGTCTGGGATCCGCCTGGACTTTCTACAGTTGTGCTGGAAGACAGATTCCTCCTAGCAGTCCAAAATACTTCGGGGATGGGTAGGGAGGTTATTATCCTTAACAAGGTAACGTCTTCCCTCCTCAGAGGTGCCCAGCTTCTGCTTGCAATAGCACGTCTTGACTTCATGGGGCAAGGACTACAGGAGGCTGCTGGTCCATGCTGAGCCAGGGGATGGGTGCTGGCAGAGGGGCAGAGAAACACGGAGGGGAAAAATCTCTCATTGATAAGACAAAGTCATCTATGGCCATCCCTACAAGAGGAAGACACTGATGTGCAGATTAAGCTGCACTGAAGTTCACTGTCATCCAGTGTTGCCTCGGCCTCATTCCCTCAGGTTTCCCGTGCACACGGGTGGGTGCGTACAAGGGTTTGTGTGTAAATTTGTGAATAAACCCAAAAACTAGTGGGTTTATTCACAAATCTACAATATTTCACGAGATATTTTCAATTCAGCCAGCTCACACCTAAGGGTGGTGCATGATAAAAACATTTCAGTGGCAACATCAGCCTCAAGGGTGCTCATCCCAATGCTCCGGCCCACTCCCAGCCCAGCACACAGCTTTGCCCCTCTCTAAGCATAGGGGCTCCTGTTTGACCTGGTCAAGTGGCCCATCTGACTTGGAGAAACTTTGCAAAAGGAATAATTCCTACTACAGCTGGGCAAGCACAGCTCCTGGGTGAGGAACAGAGTGGCTCAGGGCAGGAACAAGGAAGGGGAGCAGGAACAGGGAGTTCCTGAGTTGGCACTTCCACTTTGGATAAACACCTGGTCCACCTTCACCTTGGGGTCCATTTCCAAGTTCATCTGTAGGGTTTAGGAGCATAAAACCCACTACTGTCAACAGAGACCTTTTTCCCTAAGGCTTGTACTTCTCCTTCACTGAGAAGCAGCTGAAATATCTCATATAAAAGCAACATTCATAACAATGAAAAGTTATTTTGTCTTTTACAAGAGCAGGGGCTCTATAGAAGCCTTTCACAGCCCACAAAGCTCTAGAAAGGCCACTGAGAGGAATATTGTAGGATTTGGATCCATAGCAAAAGACAAGTCTTATCACTCCACTGACTCTGGACTGGCATTGGACTGGACCCATATGTGAAATGCAAGCAAAATACCCTCAGTCCTTCACAATATAGTGGATTACTGCAAGAGTGTTTCTCACTTATTAAAAATGGGGTTATAACAAAAGGACGTTGGTATGTCCAGGGCCTTCTTTTCTCACTTGCCAAACATCCAGGGGAAAAGGCAAAGAGACTGTTCTCACAGACGTGGATACATAACCTCTTCAGCAAACACGTCCACAAATTTGTTTCCCCAGCATAAAACTAAAACAAGCAGAGAAATATTTTTCTTCCAATGTTTGCTTTCTATTTATTTTCTGTTGCTACCTTTGTGCCTGCAGCAACGTCAATGTTTCTGAGCCCCAGAACCCACTGATTTTGCATCTGCTGCCTTTCAAACCTTAGAGGACTGCACTAGAGCAGCTCTCCCTTTGCAGCTGGAAGTCACAAGGCTATTTCAGAGTTGGGGTGAACAGGCAGAATGCCGGGAACATAAATAGGGGCTTCCAGCTGAGTCAGGGATTGGAACTGGAATGGGACACACCACCTCAGTTGTGCTTTCAGCAGATTTTTCAGGAATTGGAGCCTTAAGTTACATTTTTAAGAGTTGTCCTACTATTATTATTCTAAGTTTCTCTGTTATCTTTATTTCTCTGTTGCCTTCTTGACTGTTCATGGAAAGCAAAATACTGAAAGGTCACTGGTGGATTCAAATTAATTTTTGAAGGTAAGCAAATAGCTGCAGGGATTTATTAACCCAATTTCAAGCAGAAAAAATATATTATCAACTTATTGGGGAAAAAACCCTAACTGTACATATCCAACCAGGACAACCTATCATTCAAAACTTCACTGTTGTTTTCTCATTGCTGGTTGCTTCACTTTCTGTGTTGAAAAGTGACAACCTCTTCTGTGCAAAGATCAAGGACTATAAATTTTCACATTCTGAGGACTGTAAGAGTCATAACTAACAATTTATCCAATGAATCTCACTTCACTAGGCATGACTTTCACAAACTTGTATAATGTGTGAAATCATTTATTGCTTGGAGACCTTTTAAACAGGCATCCACAAAAGCCCATTGCATTGTTTGAAGCCTAAACCTCAACATCATTTATTTCTGAGCTAGTTTTTGGGTACATACAGAAATCAAACCCTTGTAAAATCTTTTTAATTTCCTGCTCTTGTTCTCTGGGCACACAGAGTGGTTCGGTAAGATATTTCACTTCTTTTTTTTTCCACATTACGTTAAACTCTTTGAGCTTCAGCAGCAATGCCCATAAACAAAATTCACGTCAGATAAGGCAAAGGTTCCAAGATGGACAGTTATTAGCTCAAAGCCAGAGTGTTTCATTTTAGACTTCATCCCCATTTAAACCATGAAAACTTCAATAAGTATTGAATTTAAATCCACTGTCACTTTCTCCAGGCCCTTGTCAAAGGACTCATTATTAGTTTCTATTTTACAGTACCTCCTAGATCCCCATGCTGAGAGGGACCACACTGCATAAAGTAGAGCTGCATGCACACACAGAGCAAGAAGCACTGGAGTATTTCTCATGCCAGGCAGACCAGACAAAAAGTAAGAAAGAGGTGCTACATTTACAGCATGTGTCACTCAGCAGGTATGTGGGTTCAGAGGGATAGCTCAGGCTTCACAAGTCTTAATCCAGGACCTTATCTACTGCATCAGATTTTGTCATCCTCTTATTAAAGAAAACAAAGTAGATGCATACAATAAAGAGTAAAGTATATGGATATAAACCTTTCTGAGAGAAAGGTTCTGTCCCTTCTTACAGGAGCAACCGCAAAACCTCATAAGCCTCTTGGATCCATATTGAATCCTCTCCTTTCTCAAAGTACGTGCTAATGGCCCCTGCTGACTTGCTCTCACACAGAAACAAGAGTTCACTGGAGAACTGTTTTTGCAGGAGAGCACAATGTTTGGATATGTGTTTCCTGAAAGGGATCTTTATACTGAAAGGGATCTTTATAGCTTCTGGTTGTTGGTGGTCCTGTAGCTCTATTTCCGTGTGCCAAAAGGGTGAGCAGCACCTTGTCTCTGAGCAGGAGTCTGTTATCCCCTGCTCCAAGGCCTCTAGGACGAGGCAGCTATGAGAAAGGTAATTGCACAGGCAAGCCAGGGCTGCCATGTGTACAAAGCCCTGGCTGCCTGATGAAATCCTGGGTCACCACAAGCCCTCAGCATTGGTGCCATGACTGCTTACCATGCCAAGCTGCCTTAAGCCTGTCAAAGTAAATTTAATTGTTGCTTCTTTTCTCTGCATAGTACCCAGAAGCATTCTACAATGTTGGCTAGGCCAGCTGTCCCAGAGGAATGCTCCAGGGAATGTCTCAGCCCTCATGGCTGAGGGTATCTCCTGCAGCAAGACATTCCTGCTGTACTGTGCCCATGCACCACAGAAGAGGGCTCATAGTACTTTGTCAAACTGGGACAACATTACAAAGGAGCAACTGGGGACTCCAAAGCAGAGCAACAGTTGGCAGCAGCACAGCGGAGCCCTCACTTTCATTGTACCATTTCTGTGATTTTCCACCCGAATCATTGTGCCATTTGAAGGACCGCAGACCTGTGTCATTCTGAGTTACACTCAGACTTGCGGGTGCCACTAACTCTGCTGAATGAGTGGTAAAACAGAAACAGGCAGAATGTTGTAACTAAGCATGCTGTAGAAAAAGAGCCGAAAGGAACACAGCAACAGTATTTTCAAAAACCACCTGCAGCAATATTCATGGTGTGACTTACTCAAGTGCTGCAGAAACCCTAGATTAGTTACACAGTTCTCACCGGGAGTTAACGTAAACTTAAATCATCCCAAATGGTCATTCAAACTAAGGGTTACTGACAAAGGAAGGGATGAAATAAAATGTTCCTGTTGTTCTAGACAACAAAAAAGACTCCTAAGGAAGTAACTTTATAACCTGAGAAGGGTCTGCAGCTTTAAGAAATTCTCCCCTAAAGGTTGTAAAGCTTTTACTATGCAAAGTATTTTTGCTATTATATACACTGGCGGCCACTAAGTGCAGCTATTATTTCTGGCGGTCATTCAGAGAAGGTCGGGACTGATAAAGTGTTTAACAAAGTTTGTTTGGGTAGATCCATCTGTGTTTTTAACTGCCCATACAGTCTTTTGTGTCCTTTTAAAAGATGCTGAATGTTCTTGAGTCTAATAAATTACAGTCTTTATTTTTATTTGCCATCTTTTATTATTTATCATACCACAGCAAAGAACGTCTTATTTACAATGTCCATGCTTTTTTGTATGGACGACACAGACATCTGAAGAATAGGATGTTTCTTTGCTGTGGGGCAGGGGTGCAGCCTACACAGAGCTCCCATTTCCTTGGGAAAGGCCACGTGGATTTGTGATCTGTTGCTCTCACTCCTTACACCTTGGGGTGAGTTCATGCTTCAGAGGAACAAAGAGGGGAGATTGTAATCAAAGAGCAGGGAGCAAGAGCTATGCTGAAAGGTTGTAGCAAGCAGCCCAAGATGGACCTTCAAAAAGGAAATGTTTTCAGGTCATGTGAGCACCAGGAAAAATATCCTAACTAGTTGGGATGGACCGTGATAGCATTTCAACACTCCCCTTGGATGGGTTTGGTAGTGCAGGATTTGAAATTTAGCTCCACTATAAACTCTCTGTACTGAATGGAGCAAACCAGGGGAACACTCAGCACCCCACTTCCCTGCCTGACTGCACTGCATGATGGCAAGGTGAGGCCCCTCAGTGACAACCTCTGCTCCTGTTTATGAGTACTGTGTCTAAAACCTGTTATGAAATATTGCTAGAACCCCATCGCTTCAAAACGCTGTGCAAACATTTCCTGACTATGAAGCAGGTGAGAACTGGTATTGCCATTTTACAGACAGGAAAGTAAGACAGAACAAGCAGCTTGTAGGTAGTGATCACTAGCGAATGTGTGCCACACACTTGTAATGCAAATAACTTTCATCGCTGTAAAAAGACATTTAAATTCTACAGTGAGTCTACAGTGAGAGGACCCTCACGTCTGACGACCATTCTGTAGAGATCATAAAGCTTCTTGTATCCAGAGATAGTGCTATCCCGAACTGTCCTGGTTCAGGTCCCTCTGCCACTTACCTGAGCTTATCTGCTACAAAAATCACACGCCGCTCCAACAGGAGAGAAGCGAAGATCCGGATGATCTGACGAACGCTGAGGCACTTGAAAAGGCATTCAAAGTCCACGTGTTCCAGACGAGAGTCCATGGGCCTCCGCAGCTCAATGACCTGAACACACCCAACAGACATCGGTGAGCATCGCTGGTCGGGGCTCACAGTGCCAGGGATGCCCGGCACACCAGCCTGGGCCTCCAGCACTGCTCCATGCTTTCCTTTTTCCTTTTGAGGGGTTGCAGAGAATGAACCCCCCATCCCCTTCTGCAAACTGAGGCTGGAGGCAAAGCACTCCAGAGAAATGGCATATTGCACAATTCACTATCAAGTCATTCTTCCCAGAATACAGCTGTGTGCATTGCTGTCATTTCTGAGGGAAGCATAATTCTCCTTTCTAAACACTGTCAGAGATGTAAAGCTTGGCTCAGTCAACAGTATGAAACAAGTAATGATCAGAAGCACTGGAGCTGGAAACTTACAGAGTTAAAACAGCCATAAAGACAAGGTAAATTTGGTCCTCAGCTTAGCTAGCAATTCATATTGACATCTAGATAGGAGCCAGAGAATGAACTAAAAGGTCAGGCAGAATTTAAATCCAGTTTACTTCATTTCCACTCTTCTATTATGTGTAGTTCACTAGATAGTTTAAAATCTTTTTCCTTTTCATGTATATATCTTTTCATGTAAAGATATGTACATATATATATATACTTAACTGGGGGGTCAGGACAAGGCCTGAGATGGTGACTTGTGACATCCCTTTAAAGTCTAATTTTCATACTTCATCCATGACCTCAGGCCCTCTCCTTCCTTTTCTCAAATGTCTTTTGCTTGATTCCTTTATTATATCTTCCTTTTACTCTGCAATTGATATGCTCAGATGTGGAACTTGAAGGCAGAGGACAGAAAAAAGAAGAGGGAAAAATAACATGAAGAGAGTAACAGAAGGAGAAAAATATGAAACGCAAGAGAGCAAATGATGGACTATTGAGGAATTTGAGGAAATAGAAGGGAAAGGGAAAAAGTTGACCAACTTGAAAGTGTGTTGAAATCTCTGAAGACATATTAACAGCAATATATATACATCTCCTTCTTCCCATATGTCCAAAAATCACCGTCACTTTATGGCTTTAGACCACTTTTATGTTTTCATGCACATGATACCACATTCCACAAGCTTACTGTATCAGGTTTAAACTGGAGTAAGTCTGACGAAATCCCTCACAAAAAGTATTTGTGTACATATTTGATTTTTTTAAGCCTGAAATACAGAAACATTAATGCCAGAGTACTAGGCACTCATCACCCAGCTGCTGCCCCAACGAAGAGTAAGAAATAAATTGTGGAGTGATGCTGTACCTGGAATGACTCCTTGGGAAATGCTGCCTGCCTGTCTACCTCTTCTTCATAACCAGTAAAAGTGCCCACTTCCATTCCTTAGCATTGGGATTGCAAGTTCAAATCAAGTTTATGTGCCAAATCACGAGGAGCTGCTTTTACTGAAAAACTCCCAACACTACAATCTTGCTGCAGGGTAGGATGCAATGCAAGTTCCAGCAGCTTTTACAAATACCATGGATGTTTTCTGTTGCCTGGCAAAGCCTTCTGCTTCACTCTGCTCTTCACAAAGAAATATACTGTCTACTTCCCAATTAATCATCATCTTTGTTTAGGCAAGAGGAGCCACAATGGAAGGACAAGATTCTGTTCCTAATTAAGCCAGTGCATTCCATTTAAATAACGAGTTTGTACTAGCATAACAGAGAGCAAAGCTCAGCCAGAAGAGGGTTGTTTGTTTGCTTGGAATTATCTCAATATTTTTGTCTGGGAGAGTTCAGGAGCTTGAGCAGAGGATAGAGAAGTTGCAGATCCATGGTTCCCAGATATATTCACACTGAAAAAGCATTATCCGATCTTTCCACTGTTATGCCAATCACCCTTTCAGCTGTTGCCTCTCCAGAAGAAAATGCTCTAACTTTAACACACCTTGAAAGTCACTCACACAAGGAACCCTTTACATTTCATACCAACTGGCATTACAGGCCCACTCCATTGAAGTCAATGACATCACATTTAGAAAAAATATAATTTAATGTAAAAATAATAAAAGCACAGTAAAACTAACCCTAAGGAGGGTAAAATAACCCTTAAATGAGATTTTTTTTTCTTTTTTAAAGTGCTTTCACTACCTGGGACAAATTCTATTCCTATCTTCAGTAATGTACTCCCCCTATATGCTTGCCCATCGGAGTGGAGCTACTGTATACTTACATAAGGGCATGCAAAGAGCAAAATTTGACACAGTGAATGGCTGGCAAGCCTCAGGTTACAAAAACCTTTTAATCCATATTGCCATTTTTCAGTAAGGGATATGTTGTATAACGCTGGGCTTCTAGCTACTTGAGCCAGTCATAAAAAAAACCAACATCTATTATATATGTGGCCGCACACACACACACAAACTTTTATATGACATGCATTTCTTTGAGGGCCAGTTAAAAGGTATTTATTACCAAAAAGAGCCATTTAAATGCTGCTGGTCACTCCTACCAAGGCCAAGACCAGCAGTAATGAGGTTTGAAATAACAACCAGCTGCTGAACTGCTCAAGTGCAGACAGCATGGGAAACTAACACTTGCCTGTTACCACTGAGATAAAGCCCAGCAATGCTGTAGTCTGTGAACTACACTAGGCCAGGCATACTGGGACATTTTTGTGGTGTTTTTTTCTTAGCAACTTACTAATAAGCATAAAATAATAAATAAATAACAACAAATTGGCTTATAATCATCAATGGGAACTAGCATTAGCATATCAACACTGGTGCAGCTCCTGCTCAATTTGAGCGTGTGTCACCTCACATCCCTGCAGTATCTGTATGTTTCCTCTTGTTTTTCTTTTGCTGTTTGATACTGGAGTGGGGAAGACTTTTAATGCTTGCTTTACCTCGTTTCCAGCTCCAGGCAGAAAAGTTTTGACTTTGATTGTCTTTCCAGGTGCAGGAAAAGGAGATTCCATCAGACTTCTCATAAATGGATAAACCAGGGCAGCAGATATTCCTCTTCTCCTTTCAACCTCATCCAGGATCTAATTAATTAGTAAGATGTAAGGGAGAAAGAGACAGAACATGTCAGCACCACAGACACTGTTGAAGTGTCTCTTGACCCACATGTGCCTAAACACATGGCACATCTAAGTCTAATTCTCATCTGCCATGCATTTCTTCACTACCATCAAAGACACAGGATTGGATCATACTCTAAAAATTGTATGTTTTCCCGTTACAAAACAGCCTGTTTGTGAATGCAGTTAACACAGAGGCAAGGAAGAATTAACAAATCTGGAAAGGAGAAAAAATATTCAGAATGACAAAAGGGATCTATATTGGTGGGATTTTGCCTGAACAACAGGGTGTGCTGAAGGAGAGAAAGATGCAGACAAATCCCATGATCACAGGCAAGGTCAGCATCATGTCTCAGTGGTACATCTTGGAATTTTTATTAAGGAGAAATATTTTCTTCTACCTTAGGCATCCCTTCCATTTCAACTGAGATGGCTGGAAAAAGCCAGAGCAGCAAGGAAAGCCATGCTGCCACACTGTGATAGAGGTCTACCAGGGAAGAGCTCCTGAAAGGGTCCCAGCAGCAGCTGTCACAGCACAGTCTGTGCTGAGCAGGTCAGACACAAGCAGGCTCATGAAGCATGTCCAGCTGTTCACACTAGGTGCCTGCATTAAGGTCATTTTCTGTTTGACACAATGCAAAGCAGGCAAACTAGTTTGGAAATAAGCAGGTGGAACTTCTTAGAGAGAAGACTATTATTTTCTTCTTTCTTTGGTCACACAGGCCAACATAAATTAGGTCACAGCTAAGTTTTCCCACATTAGACAGATCCTATAGATGATAAATCTAAAGAAGATGATAAATCTAAAGAAGATGAAAAAGCAAGTTTCAAAGCAGTTAGTGGCTTGACCTGAAATGGTGATCTTTTAACCACTGCTCAAGAGCAAAAGGCCATACAAGAGTTAGTGGGTCCGAGCCAGGCATTTTCTCTTGTTTCTCTTGGAAATTATTTTCACTGAAACAGAACATTTAAAGATATTTAAGCACAAACTGATGACTTTCAACAATAGCTAGAGACACCAAAGGCCAACAGAGGCATTCACTAGTGTATAGTTTTCCCTTCCTCCCTGCAACAAAGTAAAGGCCTAACTAAAGCAAAGCTGCCCCTATATACATAACTTGCATTCAACTCCATGGAAGTGGCAGATAACCAGAAATGAGGATATGAATCCTCTTGATGTAATTTGGAGCATAACTATCCTCATCAAACAAAACCAGATACCCAGAAGGAAAGCAGTAATGAGCCAGGGCTATGCCCTGGGTTCCTTGGTGCTCCTGCACCCTTTAAGCACACAGCTGTAACATGCCCAGTAACCTTTCCTTTCCTGCAGTCACTGTTTGATGTTTTAGTTGCTGGAGTTGGGGGTCATGTGTGTATCATATGCCTGCCCCAACAACCTTCACAACACAAATAAAAAGAAGCATTTAAACCAAATAAAAGCTAAGTGAGATTTCAAGAGATAAAACAGTTAAAAAAGTCTGTTGAAACCATGACCAAATGAACTGGCTGGAAGTTACGATATCTGTGTTCTCGAGTCTGTCTTAGCAATAACTATTACAACAGTGAGTGAGCATAAAAGGCTTTGTGGGAGATGAAAATAATGCAGGGTATTAGAAATAGGATGATAAACATTTTAAAACAGAGGAATGTTTTTGCTTTTCTGGTAAATAATATCCAAGATTTAATATCCCATGGTCTTTCATCACTCACATTTTACTGTAAAGACAACTATTTCTTGTTTTGACTAATTCAGCAAAGTGCACCATCATGACTTTTTCCCTCTCTTTCACGGGATTTATCACCTAAGGACAACTGAGTTTCCTCTTACTGGGCTGGAAAAAGAGACTGTCTCACTTTTCAAGTACTTCTGTCTCCATCCACTCTGCATCTATGTTCAAAACCAACAGAGAATGCCGACGCTCAAGCGCGTCCTCCTTCATTTAACAACTGTTTCCTCCAACCCCTTTCCAAATGTGGTGTCTGAAGTATGTGCTAAGGAGCTGTGCTAAATCCCAGAGCTGGAATTAGCCCCACATGCTGCCCCACACCATGTCCTCAGCCCCGTGTGGTGCCATCAGGAGGTGACCAGCCCTCTGCAGCATGACACTGCTGTGGCCAGACCCCAGTGCAGATGGGGCCCTTCTGTGGCCCAGCCTTCCACGAGCCCAGTAGTTGAAAAGAGTGCAGATGTGTTCCAGCCCCATTCAGGACCCAGTATGGAACTGGGTGAGAGCTTTCCTTCCTGCACACACCAAGAACTCGAGGCACACATGTCCAGGCACACTATGCCTGCCACAGTGCCTGGGAACAGCCCCTGCTGAAGCCACTGAAGTTACCTTCACCCATCAGCCTTGGCTTCACTTTGGCTGGATGATCAGACACTTTTTCTCAAGTTAGAGACTGAACTGGAAAAGCACATTATTTGCAAATTTTGCACAATGACCTTCCTTGTCTGACCTTATATCTCAGCTGCAGTGATACTTGGTTGTAAGGAAGATACTTGCATTTTCTCTGTTTTTTTTGTTTTGTTTTGTTTTTTTTTGCTTATTTTTCACTCTGCCAAGTTTTCCTTTGAAAAATAGTGTACTATCAAAATTAGATAAAAACATAATAGCAAACAAAGAGCCTCGAGAGATAAGTCCATAGCACGAGTCTGGTGAGCTGTGTGATCCTCCCAGAGCAATGCATTCTGTTTCACTCACAGATATCTGTGTTTAGATACATATTATGTCTTGGAGACACTGTTATAAACCCTTTATTTCAGAGCTCTGTAAAAGATGTCACAAGCAGAGTTGCAGTTAACTATTGCAACCCAACTGTTGTTCTTCACACAAGATCTGTGTTAAAGTTTGATCTAGAAAAGCTCAAAACCTGCTTTGAAGATAACATTCTGTACGAATATTAGAGCTTACGAACAACATAAATACTATGATTTTTTTTAACTTCAATGATTTACATGTTCTTTTCAACTTTATTCCGATATGAAAAAGCAAGAAAAATGTGTGTAATTTCTAGGAGATTTTGCAAGTCTGAAGTGAAAACCTCTGGCAAAGCATTATCAATTAAAATTTGGCCAATTAAAATGTTATCCATGCTTTCCTAGCCTCCCAGAGTAAAAAGAAAAAAAGTGTCAGTATTGTTAAGCGTATAGAATTCACATATCAAATAATCTTTTTTCTTAATTTCATCATTCCACAGAGTATTGGAGTAAAAGTAGTCCTGGCCCATCATTCAAACTATCAATGCCAAGAATTACAGCTCAGCACAGAGTGGCTGTAGAAAACAATGGAAAAAACTTCAGGCAGCCAGATCATACAGACACCCAGATGTTTTCTGAATCAAATTCTGCCTCAGTCACAGAAGTAATAAGATTTTTTGATGAACCTAACAATAGGGATGGAATATCCAAAACAGCAACTGTAAAATAGTTATCTCCCATCAAAGGAAGAAATTCTTCCCGTCTGGTTCATCACTGTAGATGTGTCTCAGTAAACAATCAAATTAAAAAGCAATATTAAAAAAGTATCTTCTTACCTTGGAAAATAAGTCAAAACACCCCAGCCGGCTGATGACACAATAAACTTCAGGTAGGCGTGGGCCTTTTCCACTCGGCTGATAACAGCAAAAAGGAGATTTAAATTACATATTAATTTGGAGTCATAAGGAAATACACTTCTCTCTCTGATCACACAGTTGGCCATCATGTGACATCTTTCACTATCTTTTTCTCCAACAAATAGCTGCTCTTGGAAAAGCATCATATTTCTTCCATAAAACAGGAAGCTAAAAAGTGTAAATAGTGCTTATCCTCTTTGGAAATCACAGTGTGTTGGAGCTGTATTCCAATATCACTCCAGCTTGCAGCCATAAAAGCACACTGGACTAGGACTGTAATTCATGCCTGTGCTATCTCTGTCCTCTGCTCCTGCTGCAGCACGAGGAGTGGGGCCACATGCTGGAAGAGGAGAACTACAATGCTAAGGGAGATTATGATGGCTTTAGCCCCCCACTCACTCCATGGTGTTCAAAGAGAGCTCAACATACAGAAATCAAGCCCACAGACCTAAACAAAGGCAAGTTGCACGAGTAAATCGTTAACTTCCTCAGATTAACTCATGATAAACATGAAAATCAAATAACTTAAACAGTGGCAAGTATGAATCAGTGATGCACATCTCCCAGGCCCTCTCCCCCAAAAAAGCCTGTAAAGATCATCCTCTATAACTGTCCTATATAAGATATTTCCTAGAGAAGCAAATGGTATTTCCTCAGCATATTGGACTCTGCCACCCTGCCT
Organism: Sclerurus mexicanus; assembly: GCA_013396755.1. NCBI lineage: Eukaryota > Metazoa > Chordata > Aves > Passeriformes > Furnariidae > Sclerurus > Sclerurus mexicanus. Next base: position 800,521 of record VWZF01000136.1, on the reverse strand, counting down.
ACACCACAGCAGGGAGGGCCCACCAGCACTGTATGTGAAAGAAGGATACAACCACTGGCTGGATTCAGCTTATTTACTGTAAAAGAAGTAGAATTAGGCCAATGCTGAGCACGTTAGAAAAAATACCCTCCCTGGCAAGGTCCTCAGGACAGAGAACTGGTCAGCCTGTGTAAAGCACATGCTGGTAGCAGTGACATCCATGCACAGCAGCTTTCCACTGTGTTTTTAATAAGGTGCTATGCAGCAATCCAGTTTTGCATAGTTGCAACTGATTTTCGCTGGATCAGCGGGCACACACTTCCTAGGGGCTGTTATTTCAACAAGGCAGTTTGTTGACTTCAGATGAAGTCACATGCAATCCCAAGATATAATGCAAGGAAGTCCTGGAGCTGCCTTGTCCAGGGGCTACGTCCATCACAGCACAGAACGGCTGCAGGAACACTAGCAAACCCCAGAACCACAACAGCAAAAAGCTGAAAGTGGGTCTGAGACAAGAGGCGAGGAGGCTGCCTACATCCTTGTGTCTTATGTTTGTGTTGTGTGGAATGAAAAGTGGCAAAAGAACCACTTGGCACCACTCAGCCTCTTTGTGCAGCTGTACATTATTGATGTGCAGCAGTGACAGAACCATCTCCATCAATAACAGCTTCGTGATAGAGCAGTTCAGTCACTGTTTCCATCATCTTCTGCCCACTTGTACATTTAGCCAAAGTGGCTGATGATCTCCTCTGTATCAACACAGAGGTCCAATGTATTTTTCTCTTTGAATCATCATTCGACTCTGCTGATACAGTGATTAACTTCCCTGCAATGTGTCTGACATTCACATGCCACAGAGATGACAGTCAAGAGAAACTGAGGTGTAGCTGTGCTTTTTAAATCTGAATATTGCAATCAAACTTGGACAGTCAGCAGGTGCCTGCCTGTTATAATAAAGACCACAAAAAATACCAAAGCTAAGTGAATACAGATGAGTCTATTTCTGGATCCAAACCTGCTCACTACACGTCACATCTCTGAAAAAGCAGAGCCCTTTTTTGTCCATATTAGGTATAAAATCCTTTCTAAAGACACTGAGTGATTATATCAAGCATGTGGGATTTTGGTTAAAATCATTGTGTCAAATCTGCAGGAATGCCGAAGCCATGCCAGGAGCCTTGGATAGCTCCCAACCAAGAGCTGTCTCACTGAGTGCCAGTAAAAACACCACATTCCTGGGTCATCTATAAGACCAGAAACAATAACTGCTTAGTGCTTACTCCAAGATTCTTCTTTATGAAATATCATTGCTTTCAAATGTCTTAAAGGCTACATGTCTGTGAGAGCTGGGATTGTTCCCTCCTTGCACTCATTGTGTAGGACATCCTTTTCTACTATTTCAGAGACTTTTTCCTGCAAATAGCACAGCCTCACAGATGTGTACACATCATCTGTAAGAGGCAGCAAGCAAAAGCCTCAGGCAGAGCCATTCCGAGGGGCAGGATTTCTTAAATTTATAACACTGGCAACCCTTCATATAACCTCCCCTCTCAGCCGTTAGTTTACACCTCAAAGATAGATCTAGAACACCTGCTCATTGCGCTTTAGTTGGCTTCTTTCCCAGAAAAAAAACCAAACATTGTATGGGACGTGTCACTCCTGCCTGGGCTCAGTCTGGCCAGCAGTACTGTTTAACCTCTTCTCTTCCCAAGAGAGCTCTCCCAAGTTGCAGGGTGTGCTCTACAAAGTTCTACATAGACTTAGACTCATGTCCTCCATCCAAGGCTCACTCACGCACACAAAGAATAGGTCCAGCTCAGGAAAAGGATATGGTAAAGTAGCACAGCTGAGAGGCACCTGAGTGACTTTGCCTTGATGCACTGCACTCCTCCTGAAAGAAGAGGGATGTAGGGGATGATGTTTTGGTTTGGATTTGTTTTCAATTTGTTTTCATGGACTCCAGGATATTTTCAACCCTAATCCAGTATCACGAGTGAAAACGCTAATGAGTTTTGATGATAAGAAGACAGTTTCCCAAAAGGATGAACGTAAACCGACAAGAACTTGGCTAGGAGGTGGAGAAGCTGCAATCTACATCTGGGCTAGTCTGTGGGTGGCTCAGCACAATCTCTTTTATAGTGACTTGAATCTGAATTTTAGTGACAAAAACCCATTCTAAAATCTGCTTTGGAGGAAGACATAAGAGGCTTTTGCTCCAACAACTAAGTCTGCTAGTTTAATCTTTCAAATCACACCTTCCTGCCTGTGTGCTTGAAATCTAGGGGAGCCTTCAGAGGTTCTCCCACTCTGGCATAACACTGAGACTCTCTTGCACACTGCACATGACTGCTCTCAAAGCAAAGCAGGCTGTCCCTGCAGTGGGCATACCTACCAGCCATTCAGACACATAACTCAGGGGGTTGGGGCTTATAAGATACTGAGGAAGTTGTGGGGTGTCAGGAAAGCTTCTGGTTTCACAGCCCCAGAAATAACGGGGAAATGCTAGCATGTTGAATATCAGAGAAACCAAGGCAGCAGGGACCAAACACAACATTTTCCCTCCTGCACTTTTCCCAGCTTCTTCCATTTCCTGAAGATACACTGTGTGGAGAGAAAAAGCAGCAAAACCGGAACTACCAAACAGCAAGAAAGAGAAAGATGCACCACAATCCCACCTGCCATCTCTAAGAAGCAGGAACATCGAAGTCCAGGACTGTGCTCCTTTCCCCCCAGAATGGGACAGGACATCTTGTCCAAGATCTTCTAGGTAATTTCCCAAAGAACATTATTAGGAAAAGAGAAGAAGCAGTAAGGGCTGCCCCAAGGCCAGGTGAAAAAGGACCATCATAAATGCACTGCAGCAGCTGAGTTGTTGGAAGGAAGCAGCCTTCACAAGGCAGCATATCCAGAAACAAAGGTGTTCCTTAATGGTGTCAGGAATCAGAACAATTCAAGAACACTGGGAATCCAAAATGAACAGTCAGTCACAAGCTAGTTTCTATGGCAGCTCTTGATTCCTTGTTAGGGCCAAGCCAAATTCAGACCATGAGAAAACTGTGGGTGTTTTAAATCCAAAAGCTTCTCTATTTGCTATATGTGAAACATGAACTGTGAATGCCAGAGCACCCTATGTGCACAGGGCTGTCAAAGGTGCTTAGGGGTAGGCACGATGGAGGGAAGAAGGCAAGGAGAAGAAAAGGTTTTCCAGTGAGCTTTTTTCAGCCCCATAAACATTTTCCATCCCACAAAAGTTGCTTTCACAACTTGCTTTCTCCTGGGGCTGACAGGAGAACAAATTCCCTTCTCCTGACCCCAGCAAAAGCAGGATGAGCTACTCCCACCTAACAGCTGGTCTTCATGTTTTAGGATACACACTTCACATTAAGGCATATGTTCCTCCACTGACTCCTGGGGCTGGCTTGTCTTAGCCCACAAAAGTAGTGGAGAAGCAAATTTTATATGAGAGGGAAGAGAGGGGTAGGATGAAACAGACCCAGCAAGGGTGCCCAAATCATCTTTGCTGCTGACATGTGCGTGCACTGGAAAAGCCGTTGCATGATTGCCTTGGAGGTATCAAGATGTGACTGGAAAACTTCATGCTATCTATGGAAGTGCAGATTGTCTGCTGTGGTACAATAGGTTACATTCCATCCTAATCCTGTTCCAAAATGAAACAAAACAATATAAATACATTTAAAGGGGATGCTGTACAGGATTTGTAGTACAAACAAAACATAATTGTTAGTGTATCCCTTGGGGTACTTTTGGCAGGGTTTTAGCACACACCCCCAAAAAAAAAGAGTTCTGGAAGAACCTGAAGGTAAAAAAGAAAAAGTGGAGCAGTTTGTTCACATTGCAAGATGCCAAAGGAGAACAAGGCTGATAAGACGCAATTGTTTCCCAAACAACGGAATCTGCACACCAGACTCCTCAGAAGACACAGATAGCCATCCTCACGGGATCAGGCTGGCTGGCCCATCCAGCCATGGAGCCTGCTGATGAGGCTGCCAAATGCTCCAGAAGGTGTGAGGCACCTCTCGCTGGGTATTACAAGAGCCTTCCCCAGGACAGCTGGGGAACATTTTCTGAGGAATTAGCCTCACAGCAGTTGGCTTGGCCTGAAGTGGAGCAGCTTATAAGAATTTTTAGAGTTTTCTTATGGTTCTATATTACACAGTGTGGCTCCACCTTTCTCTTACATAATGTTTGCTAAAAACTGCATGTAATTCCCAAATTATGGTTATTGCATTCGTCAGAACTTGCAGGTCAGGAAGGAGATGCTGTGGCCTCCTGGACATCAGAGCTGCCCTGACATAAACTTCCAAAAACTGCTCAGGAAATTGGATGCCAAAATACACCAATGTGCCTCTGGTATATAAAGAATGCCCGTGGGATTTAGCTGCTCCTTGTTACCTGTACAAACTCCGGATTTGCATATATAAAATCAGAAAGCGTGCACATGTCTGTAAACAGATTCATCACACTGAGGAACACATCAGTGAGGCTGTTCCATCAGGTTATGCTTCATTGTTACGCTCTGTGAGCACAGCTGAACACTGTGGACAAGGCACTTCAGGTAACAACCCCAATTCCACTGTTTCTCCCAGAGGGACAGAAACAGGTTGCAGGATCCAAATAACAGTAGATCTCTGCTACTTTGCCATTTTCCCTTGTAGAGGAAATACTGAGATGTTTTCTCTGCAGCTTCCAAAACCCTCTTTCTTTCTAAGACTCAGCCTGTGCCAGTTTTGCTCTGAGAAGGCTTGGCAGGATTTGCCCCAGAAAGGGCATTGGAATCACTCCTTTCTTTCCTCTGCTGGGTAGGGTGTACCAGTGAGACGAGACATGTGAGCTTCATGTCAGGTTTTGGAATCCAGATTAAACATCCTGAATTAAGTGATCTCCCAGGATGGCAGCAACAGAATCTGCTTTATAAGTAGCTTTACAATTATTAGATAGATTTAGCAAGACAATACTTATTTTCCCTTTTTTAATTTTTTTTAATTGATTTTTGCCATAGGCAATGGAGGATAAAAACAATGCTGTCTCAAAATACCATTACATAAAAGTGTGTACTATTGATTTAATTCTGTTCCTGGTATTTCCTACTATGCTAACCCATCTTTGGCACCAACTGCTCTACTTTTATATTGTCTTTAATATAGGATGAATTTCACTGAGCGTTAAGTAAGTAAAAAAAAGCCTATGTTAACGCTTGACTGGCAAACTGATTCAACATTCCTGTGTATAAATCTTTTTTTATTGTGGCTGATTATTTCAGTTTCAACCTAGTCCAGGATCAGCTACTTTGCCTTTCACAAATGTAAGCTCTATGCATGATTACAAATTTGCTAATATTCCCAGAAAGATAAAAGTCTTCAACCACCTTTTCCTGGTAGAGTGAAAACATTCTATAGCTTATTTCTAGCCAAAATTTTCTGAGGTTTTGTAATTTTTTCCCAAATATACTTTATTATCCTCTTAAATGACAGCTCATAAAAAAAGTAATTGAATTGTTCTGCTGCCCTACATTTTGTTACGCTCATTTACACCAGCAAGGATACCTTCTAGGTGGTTCCCTTGTTTATCCCTGAGTCATCCCCTGACCAGCCCTAGATTTACTGCAACACAAACCTTCAGTGACATTTCCTGCCCACGCATAAACCTTGTTGTGGCCCACTCTGACATACTGTGTTATGCAGAGTGAGTCTCTCTGATGCTACCTATGGCAAATACCACCCCCAGAATTGATAAACAAGTTTTCTGTTATGTTAGTTTAAATGAAGCGTCTTACAAATAAAGGAACCACACACAGCAATACCTCCCAGACAGAGCATCTGCTGTCAGCACAACAAAGAGCTTTGCCATGGACAGAGAGCAGGGTCAGGCACAGGCAGCATTGCAGGATGGAGGGTGCTGCTCTGTGATAGTGAGTTCCTCTCTCGACTAGAAGCCACTAAAAGCTACTGAAGGCAGGTATTCCCTGCCTGAAAAGATGGGAAATCATGCCGGAAAGAGAAGGAAGGGCAAAGTGCCAGTGTCCCTTTTTCTTAGATAGGGTGGACCTATTTACAAAGCTCCCATAGATATTAATTTTGTTCAGGGAGTAAGCTGAAGACTCCTGCAGCATCCAATATCCATACGAGCTCTCCAACCAAATGTAGGCAACTGGCATGGAGCCCTGGTTTCCCACTCAGTCACTCACAAACAGCTCCAAACCTATCCAGGAGGTGATGAGCACAGGCCAGTGCAGGAAAACCCAACTGCTTATGCTTTGCTGCCATCCAGTCAGGTCTGCAGGATGGACACTAAAATCCCTCTTCGCACTGTGTTTCAACTGCCTTAGCACATTTTGCAAGCTTTTGTGCAGTTTCCTCCTCCCAACACACACACACTGCCATGTTTTCAGTTTTTCAAGTGTCCAGTGATTTTCCAGGCCATGAAACAAAACTGTTTGGTTGACCCCATCCCTGGTCACCACACCCCCAAAGGAGCCTCAGACACCAGACTTCCCACCGCTGGCACCAGGTTGTTGCACGGTCCTAAGCAAAGGGTGACGGGGGTGTGCTCTCCACCACTGCTGCCCTCCTACTTGCCAGGGTGGCTTATTGACCTACAACACAGACCTGCTGCAGACTGATTAGGCAGTGCTGGCAGAGTCCTTTGGAGATGTGAGCAGTTGCCCAAAGGATAAACGCTGCTCACAAATGTTTAGAAATACCAGGTTTGCCTTTGTTTGCAGTGTTGTAGTATTTCTTATTCTGCTTGAAAGTACACAGCAAAAAGAATTTAGAAAGTAAGTGCTTACACAAGAAACTTCCCACGTTCTTAGGAATTTCCTACAAGCCTTGGAATCTGATTGGAACAGCCATTACAAAATTTTACTTCAGCTCCTTACATTTCCAGATTTCAGGGTGAGAAAAACCTGCTTTCTTTTAAAGCCAGGAGAGACACCCTCAAAGTTCAGAATATACCTATGAGATACTGTTTAACAGAATTCTGCATTTTGAGGTGAAGGTGACCTACTTACCAACAGCCTCCTGCAATAGCCAAACCGTCGGCTCCCATCTTCCCCAGTCAGCATGAAAGAGAAGGTCTCACTAGAAGAAAGTAAATTGCCCAGATCTTACTGTGAGAACTACAGCACAGCTGTAGTAGTTATGAGATAGATCACTTAGAAAGGGATACTGCCTTATCCAGTGAGAGATTCTACCCTCCAGTGGGTAGAATCTCTCTGCCCATCATTAGGATATACTCTGTGAAAATACTCCATCAGCAGTAGAGCAAAAATATCTGTTCAGCTGAGGACAAGCTAGCTGTCTTATTAGAAGAAGAGATGGATGCTGAATTCAGAAGGAACACAAAAATCAGATTTTAAGGGCAGTCTTCAAATGCTCTTTTACCTTTAGATAGATCCTGTCTTTGGACTGGGCTTTGCTCTTAAAGGGAGAACCTTATTTATTCTCTAAGAGGAACAATTTTCTAATCCAGAAACAACACAGATTTCCAAAATCCAGCTCATTTGGTATATCTGTCTAGGATAAGTACCTTTTGGGACAGAGCAATTAAACAACAGTTTAAGGTTGTAATTACAACACAGGTGAAGGGATGGATTTGTGAATTTGGACCTGGGTTGAGAAGCATTCCTGACTGCTTTGCAAATTTTAAATGGCATTATATAAAACACTTCTTTGTGTTGGAATGCCAGGGTTTATAGAATTATAGCTGTATATGGGAGAGATATCTTGTTTCACAAACACGGGCTTGTGAAAGGGAACAGCAGCAGAAGAGGAGACATGACGAATAGGCAGGGCTGTGGACTTCCCATGCCAAAGTCACCCACACAGCTGTCTGCTTTTCCCTCTCAGTGTTTTTATAATTCACTGTGCAGGTGCTTCCACATACTGAATAGCCGAGCCAAGGAACACAGAATACAACATGATTATGTTGCTTGTGCCATACGGAAGCCAATAAAATTCCATACATATTCTTGGCTACAGTAATTCCTGCAGGTGAATGCTACTTCCTTGTCAGCATGGAAAGTCCCTCTAGACACACTCTGAACAGGTCTTACTTCATTTACGTGCTGCTCGGACCACGCATCTTAACAAGCCATTTCATATTCTAGCAGAATATGGGGAGACCCATCTGGAGTACTGCATCCAGGTCTGGGATCCTCAGTACAATAAAGCCACGGACCCATTGGAGCAGGTCCAGAGGAGGAACACAAAAAACTGTCAAAGCAATGGAATACCTACAAGGACAGGCTGAGATATCAGGGGTGTTTAGCCTGGAGAAAGTTCCCAGGGACACCTTATTGTGGCCTTTCAATACTTAAAAGGGGCTTCTAAGAAAGATGGGAACAGAAGATCCATAGCGCCTGTAGCGATGCAACAAGGGGTAATGGTTTTAAACTGAATGCAGGTAGATTCAGACTAGATAAAAGGAAGAAATGTTTTACAGTGAGGGTGGTAAAACACTGGAACAGATTGTCCAGAGGGGCTGTAGATGCCCTATCCCCTGGAAATGTTCAAGGTCAAGCTGGACAGGGCTCTGAGCAGCCTGATTTAGTTGAAGATGTAACTAGTCATGGCAGAAAGGTTGGACTAGATTACCCTTAAAGGTCCCTTCCAATTCAAGCCATCCCATTATTCTATCTCTTCTGCCTATCCTGTTACTTCTACACCTTTGGATCAACAGGTTCTGACTTACCAATGCAGGGTAAAAAAAATACACATTTTTGAGTTTACTTTTGAATGAAAAAGAAAATGCAAGCATGGCTCTTCCTTTCCTTGCATTCATTCACATCCAATGGAAGGAAGACAGTATTTCTCTGATGGGAGAGAGCTCAGCTCCAAAAAATGTTCTCAGACAGCAATGTTTTGAGACAAATGAACGGGTGTCTTGCAATATTAAACAAGCACTCTGAGGTAAATGACTAGGGCAGGTGGTGGGCAGGGCCCTGTCCTTTTTAAGATTCATTTTAAATACTTCCACTCAGAGGAACCTTCAAGCCTCTTCCCCTCAGCCACACAGGCCTGTGAGGCAGGCAGAATAGGGAAGAAAAAGAGCGCAGAACTTCAAAAGAAAGAAAAATTAAATACAGCTGCTTTATCATGAAGTGGCCAAGGCTCAAACTGCTGCTTCCTTAATTGGGCATCGCCGAGGCTGTGGCTGCTCCAGATGCTCTCAGTCAGCACCGTGCACCGGAGGAGCACCGGGAATGTTACCTGTTGTACTCAGAGACAGGGAGCCAGTCCTTGGCATCAGGGAAGCAGAACTGGGGGATAGCCTTGAGACGCTCCTCCGCTTCACGCATTTGCTTGGTCGGCCTTTCCAGCTGCGGGGGAGAGAAGTGAGGTTCGGTCAGTCCCCGTAGTCCTGGCATCACAGCACCACTCATGAGGCAGGGCTACTAATGAGCTCTGAGAGTAAGGGCACATCAGATTGTTCTTTATTTGTGCTTGGCAAGGCGAGGCATGACTCCAGGATGGGTTTATAGATGCTAGCACAAAAGAAGTAATCAATGCTGGGGTTTTAATTTACTTTGTTTTAGTTGCCCAAAAGTCCCTCGTTGCACAATGGCCATTTAAAGCACAGCCCTAACAAATACCTTTCTGCTGCAAGAGCACAAGAGAAATGCCAGAGATCAGCAAAAATCTTTCCATTGACTTCAGAGAGTTTTGGAACGAGTCCTAATATAGCCAAGATGAGTTAAAAGTGAAATATTTAGAAACTGAATTTAAACACAGTCTTTAAAGAATCAACCATCAGGCCAAACTCTCCAGCCCTGGAAAAGACAAATTTGAAAACAGGGAAAACTTTCAGTCACCTTCTCTATGCCCTTCACTTTGTAACAGATTGCTTTGGAACAATTCTGAAAGCTCCATTTAAAAAGTAGATTTGTATTCATTTTTCCACTTATTCACTTTACTGATCTTAGAATGCACTGTAGGTAAGAGTGGGGTTTTTTTACCTTGGGAAACTGGTATGTCACTTCTGGGAGGTAAGTGTTTTTAGAGGGCTTCTTTTTCAATGACACTACCACAAAATACTCAAATAACTCCCGTTCCTGCCATTCAATCAGCTCCAGTTCCAGGGTTCGATAACTTGGAGCCCTCTTCAGCATTGACTGGATGTGTACAAGGCGCTGGGTATGAGCTGGCATTTAAAAAGGAAAAAAAAAAAGGGAACAAAAGAAGAGACAGATCATTCCTGGAGACTGTAATGTATATGTGTAAGCCACAGCCATTCACAAAGGACTTTCAGTTTGCTGGAGTATTATTCGAAGCACGTTCTCCTTTCAAAAGCAAACCTTCTAGTTAGCAAACCTTCTGTACTCTCCCTCACTAATTGCACCCATAAATCAAAACTCTCTCCAAGTACTGAAGTGATGCAACACTAAGTCACTGAAATAATTTGCAGTTCATAACTGTTACCCTGCCAAAGGTCTGTTTTCCCTTCACATATAAGACCAGATCATAAACAGTTATGTGGGTGTGCAAATGCACTGGGGTCTCCAGGGTGACACATCTCAGGCCTGATTTGGATCTGGCTTAGCTTGGTGAAAAACAGTTCTGTGCCCTGTCTCCATGTAACACAGCTTTTTGCTATGAACCACAGAAGGTGTATTTTGTCTTCTACAGCACAGGCATAGTCCATACAAGCCGTGGAAGGGAAGGGTGACAGGAAGGAAAGGAAAGATGCACCAATTTCCTCTCACAGATTGTTTTGCTAGTGCTAATTCAAATGAGGGGCAATCTTAGACAGATTATGGTCACATCAAGACCTCAAAGACATGCCTTTAAGTGACTTGTCACTAGACATCTATGGTGGACTAGTTAGTAACATCATTACCAGTTCTGGTAGACCAAAAAGGGAAAACAGCTCAGTAAAAGTGGCTTCCTGCATGCTCGTCCCCATCTCTTCACACCAGGATCTCTGTGCAATGGCAAATGAACTGTCAGCAGCACATGTCAGTCCCTTAAGGCTATATTCATTGTCTCTGCCCAGAGTTTGCAAAAGGCAGACCGTCCCTTGTGGTAGGAAAATAAGATGTCATAAAGCACTTAATCACATCCTTAATTAATTGCCAGAAAGAAAGGGAAACCTTGATGACCGGCTGTCATATTACTGGTTCACCATAAAAATGAAGAATTATTTTGATAAAGCCCTTGGGTCTTGGTTTGACTGCAGAACTAGGGAGGCTAAATCCCAAGAAATAACCTGCCTGGTCCTGCCTTGAGATAACCCCACACTGCCAGCCAGTGCTTCACATCTGCAAGAGGTGGAAGCAGAGGCCCCCACCACCACATGGGGATCCAGTGAATCCTGTCATGCTACACATGACAACTGTGTCTTTGGCTGAGGGTGCCCTGAGAGCATCAATGTAAATTTAAGGTCACTCAGGAACAGTTGGTTAGAGAGACATCAGTATGAAGATCCTCTGTTCCACACATCACTGTAAAATATTGTATACAGCCTGTCTTGGGTGTTCTTACCACCACGTATCTGGAACAAATCTGTTTCCTAAAGACAATGTTTTCCAGAGAGTTTTGCTGCATGAACAGTAAGCAGGTGACATCTGCAGTAGATAGTCATGGGTGCTTGCTCCCTTACCTTACAGCAACAGCTCCACACTCTTGGGTTTTTCTCCCCTCACATACTAAAAACATGATGGGTTTTTAGTAGTGAAACCTGCTCTTGCTGCCTTTAACTTTTTCATAGGTCTCTTTCTGTATCAGGACTCTTGAAAAGGAGGGACTAATTTACCGGCCTGGCTCCGGCAGAGTTTGTGCAGGTGCTGTGCACTGATAAAGGAATTTCGACAATTTGAAGACTGCAGACTTATAAAAGAGTGTAAGAACCACTATGCTGGATCAGACCCAGATTCCTGCCTCCAATGGTAGCTCACAGTAAACACTGAAAGCAGCATATGAATAAGAAGAGAGCATCTTATCCAGTCTCATCCCTCTAACTCTGCACCCAGTAGTCAGTCTGGAATAGATCAGCATCTGTGAAGTGGCTGACAAAGCAAACCTATCAAAGGTCCTGTTCTTCGTCATATGACACAGTTGCCAAATCCTTGTTAGATCCTTGCAGCTCATTTTGTCCTTGCTTTCCACATTCCTAATCCTGTGCTGGAACTTTGTGAGCTCTGCAGTAATAGAGTTAGCATAGTTGAGGAAGGAAAATAGAGACCATGGACAGGAACAACATGCAGCATCAGGAGAACATATATCGATAAGGTCTGTGACAGGGTCTGACTAGAAGTTATTGAAGGCTGATCCCTTACCTTTAAACCTGTCATCTGAATCACTCTCACTCTCGCTGTTCTCATCTGCAGAGGACATAAAGGGACCAGTTAATGCAAAACCAAAGCAAACAACTCAGTTTACTGTGGTGAAACTGGATTAAATCCTATTTCACATCTCTGACCCTTGTGATCCACACATGCACTTCTCCTCAGTCTTAAAGTATCTTGAAGTAAACAGTTTGAATTACTCTTTAGATTGTGTTTTCCTTGGATTCAGTTTCAATTTTGCTTGAGAATAAGAGCTTCATTTAGATGAAGGTGCAAAATTCTTTCTCCATCACAGCAACTGTTTGCACTGAACCCCGATCTATGCTAAGCTGCAAAAGTGAATATGCCATTTAGAAAATGTCTCTTAACCCTTTCACTTCTGTTTTCAGACTTAATTTTTTTGGAAATGGAGCACTTCAGAAGTCAAAGTAAGTCTTATGAGTTTTGTCTGTCTGGGCAACATTTTCAGTCATCAGAACTCAACAAACTGAATTAGAGGTAATAGGCAGAAGTAACCATATGACCAGATGTATTTCTGAGGGTTACCTGTATTAAAGATCTATTGTAGTCTTACTACAAATGTGGCCTAAATCTCTTTTTGGCCACTGTTTTTCCAGAAGCAGTCTGAAGTACAGTGTGAGTGCCAGGAAAAAGCAGGCAAGAATTACAAGATCAAAACTGTGAATTTTGGACAAAACTTACAGATGCAAGTGACTTGAGGAGTGAACTAAAGAAGCAGCTTGGTAAGTCTAGCTGATCATAGGATTAATAGGAGAGATAATAATGAGAATCTCGTTTATTTTTATCTCATCCTCATTTTCTCCTCTTGCAAAGAGAAAGCTATAGTTGTTCATATAAGAAAATTCTAAACAAAGTAAAGTCCAGTGGAGATGTGGGAAGAAAAAAGGGAATCTGTTAATCCATTCAAATGGATTCACTGAACCATGGCACTTGCATCATACCTCGTAGGGATGCTGTCTCAATATTGGACATAGAAAGTTTCTTCAGTCGTTTTTTTCCTCTCTTTGCACTGTAGATGGAATTGATTCTTTGGACAAGCTGCAAAATAGGGAAATGAGGAATCTAGTAAGACTAGATACTTTTCTTCCAGGAGACTTTTAATTAAGCCATTCAAACAAAAAATTCGACCATGGATGATATGCCAACTGAATCCCCAAAGCCTCTACTATTTCAAACTGCAATTTTTTTTTCTCTCTCTTATTTTGAATCCCAGTTGCTTGAATAACTTATTTTCAATCTCATTTCTTTGCCTGTGGACATATTTTTAAAAACAATTAAAAACCTCAGAAACCTATATCCCATTTTCAAAAATCCCACAGACATTTGCAATAAAAGCAATGAGCCTGAGGATTCAAAGGTAGCTGTTATCCTCTACCACCTCAGTCCTCTATGCTCTTGTTTCTCTCTTCACTTGCATTTTCTAAATAATAGTAATCCATTAGCCATATCCAACTTCACCAAAATCTCACGGACCTGAAGATCATACTCATATTTTGAATACAAGAGTAAGGTATGTTAGCTCCCCTCTGAACTGAGATTTTAGTGTATTCTAATAAGCACAAGGAGTTGGGTCTAACTTTTCAAAGCTTTTACAGGTACCGAGTGAACCAATTGCTTTCAAGACACACGGTATCAGCTGAGGATCTGGCCCACATGGACTTCTCCTCCTTCCCTCTTCCAACTCATCCTGTACTTACCTCAGTTCAGAGATGCTGTACCTACTGTGTCCAATCTTACCCTTATCTACAAAGGTATTTTGAAGTTAGCTACTAGTGCTGTCTTTATCTGGCCTTAACTACCATTAGCCAGACTTTTAAGTTCTGGTAATCATTGTGACTTAGGTCAGGAGGGCTAGTGCAGATAATAATTATCTGCCAAAAATATCTGAGATTATGGAAAATATTAATGAGATAATTTGTGTTTAGTGCCTTCAACAAGAGGTTGGGATTGCTAAGAATTCATAATTAAGCAGACTACTGTAACTTCTGGAGAGTCATAAATATGTAGCAATTAATCTTCATAAAGTCTTATGAGTCGGAAACAGTATATTTTATTCCGTAGCAGTTTTTTTCATGGAACTATAATACATTTTGCAAAAGTTGTTTTGCCTCAGCTTGCAGAGAGAGATAAACTCAGAACTCAGTTAGAGATAAACTAATTTGTCAAGACACAGTAGAAGGCCAGTAACAGAGCACAGACTGGAACAAAACCTCATGCAACCCCTATGACAAAGGAAAAGGATCTTGCCCAGAACAGTTTGAAGTGTTAAAATCCTCACTTGTTCTCCCCCTTGAAGCAGTATGAGGGATTTTGCCTTGACATGCTGACCGAACCACGTGCAAAGCTCAGCTGAACTTCCCTGCTCACAGCCACGCGCCTGGCTCTGCCCACTGAGAATCCCACGGCAAAGCCAGCAGGACAAAACCTTGCCCGGCTCCTGCATGTGCACCAGCCCAGAACCTCCTGGAAGTACCCGCTGCACAAGGCATCAGCAACCAGGAGTGGGAGACCTTGCTGGGATTCTTCACTCCCCTTGCTGTGCAGCTTGGCACTTTGTCTGCTTGAGCTACTTCATGAAGGGAAAAATGCCTGCGCTATGCTGAGCAAAGCCCAGATGTTTAAAGGACTTGGGTATTGCTTTATGAACCATTACTGGGGGTGGTACAGAACAGAAGTTTCTCAGGTTTTAATTTTTCCCTCTAATAACTAACATTTTCTCAATAAAAAACCCTGATATTCTCCAGCAATAAGTCATTCTAGGAGATAAAGTAATAAAAAAAGCCCAGAAATTATCACAAGATTTATGATAAAATTCTGAACATTCATAGGCTGAAAACATAATTTGACACAAGAAGAATATCTGTCCTTTCAATAAAAAAAAAAAATTTAGGCATTAAACTAACAGCCAAAATTTCAAAGTGTTATTCAAAACCGAGTAGTAAGATACTCCGTAAGTAACTATGTAACTTCCGCCATAGATGTATGCTCATTTGTGCAGTAAAACAATTTATTTCAAGAAAGTAAATATATAGAAAATATTAAAGATGTAGGATTAATTTCCTCTTAAAAAAAAATTCTGACTAACTGATAGAAACATAAAAATGTCCCTCTACTCACAGTATTTACAGCATGTGCTTTAAAATATGTTCTCTAATAAGAACAGGAAAGAGTTGTATACAGAGTAAAAATTAACTTTGTTCACAAGCCAAAATTAAGTATATTAGCAATTCTCCCCCTCTCTGTTGCTATTGTACTAGAAAAGGTTTGTTGGGTTTTTTGGCTGTTGCCTTGTGCCTTGGGGTTTTCTTTCACATTCCATTTTGAGTTTGAAAACTCCTTGAAAAATGAAAAATTAAGTTTTACTTCAAATCCATCAAGACAACATGGTTACCAAGAAGGGGTAGGCTGTGAGTAAATGCAGGGAAACATATTAGGCCAATAACAGTTATTTTCCTGAGACCAGGAAACAAATGATGGGGAAATAAACCGCTTCAGATGCTGCTGCATGTTATAAATAATAATTTCTTGGCCATCACCCATTCAAAATCAAAGTTGTGTACACAACAATGCTCTGATCCACAGAGTTTAAAGAAGAGCATGGAAAGGGCAGGGCAGAGCTATCCAAGAGAAGGGATTTTCACAGCACGCCTGTATGTAAAAAGGGAGTGTGGCTTGGCTCCTGAGAGTTACTCTTTCTGTTTTGATCTAAATGTTCCTTTAGGACACAAAAAGAGCTTTCAGTGCTGCCTAAAGGCTGGACAGAAATTGGCGAGCTCTTGCAGACAGGTGACCTATCCTCAGCACAAGCCTGATCATGCTGCCAGTACCTTTGGGATCCTCCTGGCCCGCCGTGTAGACAGCAGCTCGCTTGCAGTGCTCAGGCTGTCCTCATTGAGGCTGGAAGGGGAGGAGGGGATGCCAAGCTGAGCCAGCAGCAGCATGTCATCGTGGCTGTGCCGCTTGGGCAGCCGTGGTAAGCGGTGGCTCTTCCTTTCTGACCAGTTGCCGATGCGCAGAGACTGGCTGCTGGGCTTCGAGGGCAGCTGCAGGGACAAGAACAGCTTGAGCTCTTCTGCTCCTCAGCAACACTTAGAGCAGAAGCAGCTCCCTGCGAGGGAGTGACTGAGTGGTGGCTGCCCAAAGACATCATGCCAGGGAAGCCACTGCTCTGCAGGATATGTGTGAAGAGAGGGTATAAGACCGTGATGAAGGGTCAGGGGTCAATGTCTAAGACTTTAAAGTTCAAAGAAAGCAACAATACTTTTGGCTCCGGTGCATTTCCCTGCGCTCACATCGCATCAACTCTGTGAGACTTAAAAATCTGACTAAAGGCTTGGCTGACATCAGAACCCTGACCCAATGGGCCTGGTCCATCTCTCTCACTTGCAGGAGTGAAAAATTGAGAACAATTACATAATTCACTGCAATATCAATTCAATGTTATAGTAATAAAAAATAAATAGCAAACGCATGCTATTTTATCCTAGAGAAGAAAAAAAAAAGTAGAAGAATCAAGCTTGTATTTTCATGGTGTTAGGAAGTTTTAAGATCTGCCAATGTGCAGAGTATGGTTACAGCTTTGTCCTGTATTCCCAAAGAATTCCCATTAAAACACAAAACTGTAATCATCAGAGGGGGAAGGGGAAATTTCACTGACAGGATTAAGCACCAAGTAACATCTGTCTTTAAAAAACTGTGTCTCTTGAAGCAGTCCTTTGAGCAGCTCTGCCCAGCTCTCAGGAAGGTTCATCAGCTGCCAAGGTTGGGTCCCTGCCTTCTCCTCCCAAACACAAACACTGTAAAGAAGCTTAACCAGCATGTCCAGGAAAAAGTACTATTATGTCAAATGTCTGTCAATTGACATTTACTAATATTCTATCAGCAGTGTTAAAAGTTATAAATCTGCAGTAATAAACGTCCCATTTGTTCTGCTTGGAGGATTTACTGATTACAGTGCCATACACAGAAACACAGGTGTTTCTGTGTGTGTGGGCTTTGCATCACAAATACAATGTCATCATAAAACATTGTTTTTATATCTGATGACTTCAAAAACTGAAAATAACAAGTGAGAAAGGAGAAGACACAGTGGGATTCAAAAATCAGTGTTTCTGACGTCTCTGCTTAAAACAGGTTAGCATGCCAGGAAAATCTACAGCAGTCTCTAATGAAAGGAATTCTTTTTTGAGATGATTTTTGGAAGCCTGCTGACCTTCTATCTCTTCCATCTTGTTTATCATCATCTATGACTCAAAAGACATGTTGCTAACCCAGCTATGTTGCTATGATGGAAAAACTGGCTGATAAATTGTGCCAAAGCTACCATTCCTCAGGAAATGCAGACTTTTCTATTTCTGGTCACTGGAGAATTACCCAGACCCATAACTGACCCGCTCTTCACTTCAAATATCAGCACAATGACAATGCAATTATGGCAGGACTGAGTCCTGGCAGGGAACTCCTGGCAGCATTTCAAAAAAAAGCTGCCAGAATAAAGACAGCCCTGTTGCAAAGATACCAGAGAGTCCTTATTTACTGAGCAACTTTACAGAAGCTGTTTAAATCTGTATATTCTTTGGTCACCCTGTGTTAAACAGAGAGCATTGGACACTATCTTACTATGGACCCATATGGTTCCCACCCTAATGGTACACCCTCCTGGATCCTCCAGATGCTACACAATTCCTGTTAACAGGCACACAGACAGAAATAATTGTTACACATCACGTCTCTCACTAAGAGGCTGTCTTTGTGACTGCAGTTTCTGTTTCTCCTTACTCTGCCTGATCACTACTTTCCACTCGTTCCTTTTCCAGTAGCTTTGCTGGAAACACTCCTGTTTTACCAGGGATGTGCCAGGATGCACACTGAGCATCCTGGGGATACTGCTTTTGTCTCTTGGACCGTGACGCTTGTGTGCACACAAAGTAAGTGAAAGAAAATGCATTCAGTTTTGTTCTAAGTCTCTTTAGAAGACAGAATGTCAATTGTTTTGATGTTTTGTTCAACTGCAAATTTTCTATTAATTCAGTGCACAATGAAGTTCCTTTAAAAGTTGTTTTGAATCTCAAAATTAAGCATGCAATGAGATTTATATTTTTTCTTTTGAGCACAATGATCCCATAACAACAAAGCAACCTGGCATTTCATAGTGTTCACAAAAAAACAGACTTGCTTTGGAAAATTCACCACAAAATGGAAAGTCTGCAGAGCTCCTTATCTTTCATTTTATGCTGTAAACACAACTTATACAGCCTTGTTAAATGCAGACACTCAGGTTTTTCTGATTATTTTGTTATTCATTTATTTATTGGGGGGACATACTTGGCATTCCCTGTTCTACAATAAAACATGCCACACTACAAACTTCACATGAGCAAAGTCACAACAGGCCTCACGTAACGACACACGGGCAAAATCAGCAGCTGACGTTTCCCCTCCTGCCCCTGCTTAAAAGCACAGCAGCAAACGCAGAGGCAATTCACTGAGAGGCGCAGCCACACAAATCATTTCGGTCCAGAGCCAACTCACAAACAACTGGTGGAAGGATTCTGCTTAAACCCTAAGGCCACAAAGAGCCATCACGTCCTGCAGCCCTGGGAAGCCGAGCTACAGCTGCCAAGAGCGTTCCCGGCACCCACTCATGCTTTTGGTGGCACTCGTTTTCCAGATGCCCTTTATGACCCGGCGCGGCTGCTCTTCCTCCCGTGCCGCGGCCGATTTCCTTGCAAAAGCTTTAAATCACCTCGAAGCGCAGAAAGACAGGCTGTTACCTGGGGAGGTGATGTGTATTTCCTGTTCTGAGGCGTCCACATCCTGTGCAAAGAATCTAGGGAATTCTCGGAGAGCTGATGGGATTTTCGGCCCGCATGACGGCCTTTCAGCTCCACATCCTCGTACGGGTTTTCCTTGGGTGACTCGCCTTCACGTTTGGGTTGGGTTTTTTTTTTTTAAGGAAAGAAAAACAGACAGGAATGTAAAATTAGAAAAAAATAAAAAAAAATCATGTGAACCAAGTGAAAGGCTTTTAGAAAAGCTCCTCAGCTTTCAGCATGACTCATCCCTCTAGCTGCAGCTGGAAGTATTTGGAAGAGAACTTGGCTATGGGGTCGACAAGTTTCTTTGGATTTTGTTTCACTGCTTTTTTCACTTTTTTTTTTTTTAAATAAAATGCGAAGATTTCACAAGACGTGCTTCTGAGCATCTGCAGCTGTGGAAAATTTATTGATACATAAAAGCTAAGGCACTGAACTACTTTAAAGTGTATCAGTAGATTTTATAAATCTGTAACAGCCACTCGCAGGGTGAAATGAAGACCAATAAATAACCATTCTCAACATACCAC
This sequence comes from Sclerurus mexicanus, assembly GCA_013396755.1. NCBI lineage: Eukaryota > Metazoa > Chordata > Aves > Passeriformes > Furnariidae > Sclerurus > Sclerurus mexicanus. The sequence continues at coordinate 780,872 of VWZF01000136.1, read as the reverse complement.
CCTTACACACAATAAGACAGCTCTTTTTCGATGCTACCTTCATTTTTCTCTTCTCCTGAGGGAAGGCAAAGAAGGAATAAACACTCCAGCTCAGCGGTGCCAGGAGAGAAGACTGAGAACGTAAAAGGGGAAGAATTTCTGTCTCAGCCATAATGCATCTTCAAAGTGTTCTTTAAAAAACATATGTTTTCAAATTAGGCAGCTATTCATTTCAAATTATGTAAAATTCCTATCTCCCGGCAGGAAACTCATCCTGCTAGTAACGTATAGAGGCTTGAACAGTTAATCACTAAATATGACATGAATGAAAAATACATCAAAAAGCAGACTGCAATCTTTGATTTTTTTTTTAACATTTGAAGATCAGAACCAAAATTTACAGTCCAGATTTAAGCGAGATCCAATTCCCACCACCTTCTTACAACTCCTGAACTTAGCAATCCTGTCACTGACCTAAGTAGCATGAAGATGAATGGGTGCCCTCAATAAAATCAACATTTTGCATTCATTTTTCAGACACTCAATCAACAATTGATTTAGAACTTCAGGTTTATCAAACAAAGGGTCCTTCCAGTTTTCCAGCCATCTTAAACAGAAAATCGTCTCCAAAAAGGAGTGATCTACTCAAATTCAAGACTTGAATTTACAGAAACTTGAAATGTGCAGGAAGTTCAAAGCTTCTAAACCAACTTGTTTTCTGTTTTATATCTAAAGATGACTCTGTATCTATATTATTATATACTAAAACTCCATGTTTTTAATACAGTATATACTAAAATACCAGCTGTTTAATATAAGAAATTCAGATTTTACTACATGCTGCGTTAATTAAGAATTGAGGAAGAAAGCTGCAGCATGGTTTATTATTCCCACTGCTAGAGGAAACATTCACAGCATTTAAAGGGTGACACCTGAGTCATAGGTGTTTTCAGTGAGAGCAAGACCTGGGTTACCACTCAGTCCGTGTGACTGCCAGCTATTTTGTTCTAGACAGAATATTACATTTCCTTACTGTACAAAAGAAAATAAAAGCAGTTTCTGCTTTCTACTTTATTGTTGATCCTGGAAGCATGAGATGCTTGATTCATCAATTACCACTGCAAGAACTTTTGCTGAACAAGTTCACGTATTAACAATACAAGTAAAAATACAGTTTTGCTTCTGAAATGCATAATAATAAGATTTCTAGTCAAATATAAGCACAAGAGTGAATGTTTTATCTTTGTTTTCATTAGAAGCCTGAATCACTGCTGCCCTTGAAGAATGTTTGAAGTGGCAATCACAGCTTGTTATTTCATCCAGAGGGAATCTGATTCCAGAGACTGCACTATCATTGTAGCCAATTCACGTGCCACATGGAAAGCACAATTTCAGGTGCATGGGGTAAATGAAGGAAAAACTTCTGATGAATCCAATGAACAAGATAAATCTTGAGCAGCAAATATTACTTTAAAAAAACATAAAGCTACAAATGTCCTAGGAGGGCTGTGGAATTGATTAATTCCTTCTGTGGGAAGAAAAATAGATATTGCACACTGATTCTGTTATTTGTAAACTCTAGAGCTCTAGATACAATAATCCTAACAATGATAAATAGCCAAATTTGCAAAATGCTGTTACTTACTCACAGCTAATTGGGCTGTACTAGCATAATAAAATCTCCTGTAAGCCCAAATCAAGTATAGGTCAAGCAAACATTTTGGAATGGATTAACAGATTTCAAAATACCCAGCTACATGAGACAGTCCTCAAACATGCGCTTCCTTGGGAAAACAAATATTGTACTCGTCTGCAGAGTATCCGAATTTCTGAGAAGAAAGAAGCCCATCAGTGAAAAGAAAGCATTTTTACAATGTAAAGCATTAATAAAATTTTAGGGGAATTCTCTTTCCAAGACATCGTGTAAAACAGAATTGCTTGAACCCAGTGAAACCCACCATAACTAATGCTGACCTGAAATACGAAGTATAGAAATGGGCCCAGAGCAGTCTTGGATGAGAGAAGAGGGAGGAGCAAGGAACCATAAGCAGAAGCTGCTTCTCTGACTCAGATTCTCTACCAAAAGAGAGCTTGGGCCAAATTCCTCTTCAGTTTAATCTGAAGGTCAGAGAAAACACCAAAGGGATTTTAACTCTTTCCCCTGGAGTTGTGAGAGCTTCTTCAGCAACTGGCTTGCTGTTTAAAAAGTCTCGTTTCTATTCTTTTTCTCATTTGCTTAAAAACCAAATTATTCCAGGGTTTTTGTGCATTTTTTTCACTTTGAAATAATGCCTTGAGACCAAATACAGCTCATCATTTTTTTTGCCTTTTTTTTTTTTAAAGAATAAACTCCTTCGACACTAATTGTCTGATAATGAAATAGCCCGATCAATCCTAAACAACTTGGGTTTGCTGATTTGACATTTGAATGAAGAATTTGATTCAAGCAGTGAACTAAAAGAGATAGTTTATTTGTCTATGTCTTCTGCTTTGATCTCTGTATTTCTCCTCAACACCACCACTTCTCTAGTCCCAGAACCCAGGCAGGGAATGTTTGCAAGCTGCAGTGCTTTGGCATTCATTTGGATTTGCTGCAAAAGGAAAACATATTTACAATGAAAGAGCGAGGAAACATCTTTGTTCCTGCCATATGGATGTCTCTATTGGAAGCCAAAAGGAGGAACATTATGCAGTATAGAGGCCAGACTATTCTTAATGAGGCTGATCGAACAGCCACACAGGACAACAGCAGATTATCACTGACTTCAAAGGAAGCTGAATCAGATCCCCAGAATGCATACGGTCACTAACAGTAAGTCTGGAAAATACTGTCTCTAATCACCATCCCTACTCCCAGATCAGTTCCCTCTATTATAAGCATTTTTTTTTTTTTTAAGTTTCCCATTCTCTCGAATTCTACGTACCAAACTGCTGAGTTAACACGGGGCATTTATCTACACGACATTTATCTTCAGAAGATCTCACAGACAATTTAATGAGTGTTCCATCGTGGAAAGAAAAGAAAGAAAAAAAAAACAGGTNTTTTTTTTTTTTAAGTTTCCCATTCTCTCGAATTCTACGTACCAAACTGCTGAGTTAACACGGGGCATTTATCTACACGACATTTATCTTCAGAAGATCTCACAGACAATTTAATGAGTGTTCCATCGTGGAAAGAAAAGAAAGAAAAAAAAAACAGGTAAAATAACCACTGATATTTTAAAAAGTCCTGGGGAATGCAGTGCCTTGAGCTTAAGCATCAATGAATTTCCTCCAGGGGTTGCAGTTCCTCACTCTGTCAGCCCCACTGAGTCCTGAGGCAGCACACAATGTTCCTCTGCTCAGCCTCTCACACGTGGCAAATGGGAAGCAGAGGCAGATTCAGCAAGCGTGTCTCACGCTGAGAAAGGAGTGAAAAATAAAGCGGGGGGGGGGGG